>CM051493.1:35847833-35884419 GCA_028031935.1 Paedocypris micromegethes
AAAAAAAAAAAAAAAAAAGAACAATAAACTGGACTTTTACATTGTGGTGCTTCTTGAGACCTTCAAATCAGAATGTACTTTGAACTTTACTGTATGTTCTAAATAATAAAAAAAATTCCTGGTGCCATTTAATGAGAACATTCAGTTTAGTCAGAAAAATGCTGAAAGATCGAAGCGGAACAAACCTGAAGATGCGGAGCTGAAGAACACCCGCACCATTCTTGACCGGAGCTTTGAAGCGTCGACACTGCCTCCTCGCAAAGCCTCCAAACCCACATCTTCCTGCATGTCCAGCAAAACCTCCATTTTTAAACCAAACCTGAGAAAATCACAGCCGTCCAACACACTCAACGAGAAGTTTCAGAGCGATGAATTGACACAAAGCTCCAGAAGTGGTGCCTCTAAACAACCAATGCACTGGAGAACATGGTCCTTCTGCCACCAGACTCTCAAGCTGAGGTGTTTGTTCTTCTCCGCACCTGTCATTTATCCTCTGGAGATCCACAAGGTCGACCAGAGATCTGGTGTTTATGAGCTCAGACCCCTGAGACCACCAGCACCTGCCCGCTTTAATTACCTGAAGTGTGTACCATGCTTTTTATCTTCAGCAAAAAAACTGAATCTAAAATGTTTTATAATTGTAATTTTTTATTAGCATAATCTTTAGCAGGTCGCTTTTAGAAAGCTCTAGGATGAATATTTAGTCTTATCAATGTGAGCTATTACAGGTAATTCCTCCCCTCTGCTATTTTTAATGAACGTTTAAAGCGATCAAACCCCTTGAGAACTTGATAGTGGGGAGGAAGGGCAATGTGTCATCCTTAACTACTGTATATACAATTACACTATTACCTTCACAATTGAAGTGAAGGCTTATATTGTGCAATTTCTTAAGGGTTTTAGCACCTTTTTACTTTTGTCTCAATGAATGAGACAATTGAAAAACAAAAATAGGGAACCGAGTAGGATACTATGATTCAAATAAACTGTTCATTGAGAGTAACTGTTTAAACTAAAATAGACTGCGTATGGCTAATATATTTTAAAATATACAGAGTCAAAAAGAATTTAACTCCAACATGCATTTTTTTTTTTTCAAGTTAAGAGTTGGTTTTAAGTTAAGAGAGACTAATTTAAAAAGGTTATACTTTTTCCAAACATGTGAAAGTGAGAACAAATGTAAAAATGAAACGCGTTTCAGTTGTTGGTGTAAAATTATGGAATGAACTTAGTGATGAATTTAAGTTTTGTACTTGTTTTCTAAAATTAAAAAAAAAATTCAAATGTGAAGCTAAAAAAAGTGGCAAGTTATATTTTGGATCTGCATTTTGTTGGGATTTTCATTGTTTGGCTGGATTTTGTTGCTTATTAAATGTTGGTTGTAAAGCGGATTAAAATGTAAATGGAATGAAAGAGAAATGTAAATGAAAGAAAATGGGCAACTACAAGCAATGCTTCGCCTGCTTCTGTTTTTTGGTTAATTTCATGTCAAATCGTTCACAGGAAGTAATGTCAATTTGTGAGTGTAGACCAAACAATAAATTGAATTGAAATTGATGTGAATGAACAGATGGAATTTAAAATTAGATGTTTTGAGGAGGTTCTAGAAAAGCATTGTAGACTGGATAGAATGATATGCCGTATCATTTAGAGTTTAAGGTTCATTTAGCAGTCCCAATAGTTTCAAAAATGACTGTGCGTTTTATAATCCTGAAAAAATTAATGTGGGGGAAAAGATTAGAACATGGACGTTCGCTTTATAATCAAATGCACCTTGGAGTTAAAAAGAAAATATGGTATTAAAAAAAAAAAAGCATCAGCAAAATGTCATTTTAAAAGATTTTTAATACTGTATTTAAATACAATTACTAATTGTAAAATCCATTATGAGTGTTTACTTTACGGAGGTATCAGTGTGTTTTAACAGATCACTTCAAGGTTGTGGCCATCAGCAGGCACAGGGTGCGTCCGTGTCTGGCTCAACACTAAGTCCTTTGCTCAGCAGGAAAGCGTCCTGCTTGGGTTCTCTACCGAGGAACTTCTTCAGCATTTCAGACGCGTCCTCCGAGCCTCCAGGCTTCAAGATGCACTTACGGTAGTCCAGACCCACCTGTTCACAAACCAGAGGAAACCAGGATGTGTCAGTTCAAGACAAAACTCTAAAAAGCGCTGGAAGAATTCTCGGAGACACTCACCTTGGGGTTCATAATGCCTTCTTGTTTGAAACGTGCATAGAACATGTCCATGGAAAAGACTTCACTCCACAAGTAACCATAATACTGAGCATCGTATCCTCCGGCTAGGTGACCAAAAGTGGCAGGCATGTCTGTTCCTGTCACCATCAGAACATGTGCAAAGTTGTGAGTTTGTAACTTGGGTTAATTATATAATCCTCAGGAGAACAATAATGGTGTCTAGGGGTGGGAGATATGAGTTAAAATTCATATCACAATATTTTCTAGTGTACAGACGGTATCGGTATTATATCACGGTATAGTGGGGGGGGGGTTCTTATTTTATATAAAGCACGAAATTATAACGTTATAAGGGGAAACCTGGAGAAGAAGCTAATTTTTAATGCCATATATCTATTAAAAGTAGCCTAGGCATTCATTTGAAAAAACATTTAAATTAAATGGCCTGCGGTCTATTTTTTGAGAGAGAGAGAGACAGTGATAGAGTATTAAAAGTATTAGAGAGAGAGAGAGAGAGAGAGAGAGAGAGAGAGAGAGAGAGAGAGAGAAAAATGGAGAGCAGAGCCGGCACACGTCACTTTCTCTCTTGCGTGCCCTTGCGTACTTTGTTGTGTGAAACAAACGTCGACAATCGAAAACAGACTTTGAACAAAACAAAACGAGCAGAATGTTCTCGTCATGCGCGTTTAACGTGTCTCGCGCACACGAAAATAGCCGCTTTGAAAAACCGGCACATTACAGACATGGAGCGGCACAGCGCATGCGCGATGCATGCGCCTCGCGGGTGATCAAATAATTCAGTTTCTTACAACGCTTTCTGTATTCGCTTAGCAATGTATCCGTGTCGTAATTAAAAGTTGTAACGAAACAAATGTATTTTACTGTATTAAAGTGACAATGAAAAGACTGTTAAATAAAAAAACGTGGGGGGGTGTACAAAAAAAGATTTATTTCCATTTTAGAATTATTGTGAATAATTAATTGTATTCACGATGCTTTTTCCTATAATGTACAATACAGCCCTAATGACCAATGTCGGCTGCCAAATTTGATCAAAATCTGATTTTTGCGTGAAAAAAGATCCAACTTGTTCCAGAATCATTACCTGGTGAAGCAGGAATTCCCAGAATATCCAGACAGAGTTTGGCATATTCCTCAGCAGGTTCCACCACACTCTTAGTGTGCAAGGCCTGATCCACTTTAGCCAGGACAATCTGTCTCAGGTTAAACAGCCCTTATAGGAGACAAAAGATGGCAATGATGAATGATGACACATCTCAAAGGAAAAAAATAAATAACCCTAAAAGAAAGAATCTGATGTTTTATAAACCCAAACCATTCAAGTGTAAACAATCGCTTTTCACCATGTTTACCTGTATTAGCGAGTCTTGATTTGATGAGCTTTTCCAGAAGCTCATCTGGAATGGCTTTTCCGGTTTTGTAGTGTTTGGACATTCGCTGAAGCGGCTCCTTCTCCCACACCCAGTTCTCCAACATTTGAGAAGGAGCCTCCACGAAATCTCGCTCCACATGAGTCCCACTGAACATCGCAAAATCAGCCTGATCAAGTCGAAAAATGAAAACAGATTTCAGATGCATTATGGACATTTCCAAGCCTGAAGCAGGAGGATTGAGGCCTTCAGACCTGAGCACAAAGCTGATGCATGACATGTCCAAACTCATGGAAGTAGGTCTCAACTTCATCGTGCTGAAGCAGGGATGGCGTGTCAACACCGGGCTTGGTGAAATTAGCCACCATGGCAGCTACGGCCATCTGCCTGGTCCCATCAGGGAGCAAGCATCCAGGCTGCAGACCAAAGCAGGCAGCATGGCCATATTTACCCTCCCTGTAAAGAAGAACATCTGTTAGCACATTGGAATATCTATACTACAGAGATGCCTTCATTCACAAACATGAAAGATGAGGTTCCAACACACAAAATTGTACTAAATAAAGATTACATCTGTATAGTTCTGTATGTTGTGTCCCATCACGTGGTCTTCAACCATTCACTGTCACACAATTGTGACATCTAACAGAAAGTTAGAGAAGCGACACAAGAAGTGTATGCGGGTGTTGAAGGTCTTATAAAGCTGTAAAATCACAAAATAAGACTCTTTACTTCAAATTCTGCAAGCCAAAAAGTGCAGACTCTTAAAACAAATAGCATATACCATATATCTTCCTAACGACCATAAACGACCTGGCGTTTAAAAGTTAATGCAGACTGGCTCTTGTTCCTTTCTCAGACGGAATGGTGATAGTAAATATACTTCCTCATCTTTTTAAATATGTAATTCTTTTGGTTTCCATTTAAATTGATTCAATTTACATTACTTACACCAGGTAAAACGATGTGTTTGAAACTACAGTTGAGGACAAAATTAACCCACCTTCAAAATAGTTATTGTTTAATTGGTTTTAAAAGTTCTTCAAAATGCCTTTAAACAGAGCAAAAACTATACAAAAAGACCACAAATATTAGACTATTTGCTCTGTTTGAAGGCACTTATGAAATACTTGTAAAACATTGACAATGAGCAATATTTTGTGTGTGTGTGTGTGGGGGGGGGGTTAATAATTTTGTCCTAAACTGTATGTCCTGAAAGAATTTTGAAAACTTAGGCACTGGTCCCTCAAAAACAGGTTTTTTTACCTTGGAAAAAGGTCCAAGTAAAACTGGCCGACAACTTGAGCAGAAGATCTGTCTTTCACGCAGTAGAGAGTGACGTCTTCGTGCCAGACGGGAGCACCCTGAACCTGCTCGAAGGTGAGACTGAGCAGCTCCTGGTAGATGTCCAGCAGGCCCTTGGTCACCACCTCTATGGGGAAGTATTCTTTCAGCTGGTTCTGATCCACAGCGTAATGGGTTTCTTCTACTTGAGTCATGTAGTAGCGCGTGTCCCAAGCGTGGATTTCCCCAGTGAAGGGAAGATTCCTTTTCTGGCTCTCCTGTTCCTTCAGTTTCAAGATTACAGCCCTCTCCTCCTCACCTAATGGCTTCAGCTTACAGGACAAATCCTCTATAGTGTACAGAGTGGGAGTAAAACAAAGGGTTAAACATAACTAAAGATATACTGTACAATACATGCATTTCTGGGTCACAAGGAGCTGAAGCCAATCCCAGAAACTCTGGGCCTGAAGGTGGGATACACACCATGGATTGGTGGACGCCCAATCACAGAGTGGGTCCCACATTCACACTCAATTTAGGGCATTTTTCCAAACTCCATTTATCGTGAAGAGCTGTGCATTATATACTATTTCTAACAATTTGCTTGGGTATAGGATGTTCTCATAGCAGATAAATCAAACAAATACAGTTTTTGTCTTTGAGCAAATAAACCTTGCTTACCTTGCTTTCCCTAACACTTAAGTGTAATACAAAGACTGAACATTCTAGAATGGTTAGAATTAAGACAATTTCTTTGGTTTTAAAAATGAAAGAAAAAGAGATCTTCAGGTTAAAACGGGAAGGCCATTACCAAGGAAAGTTGCAACCTTCTTTGAGACCTTGGCCATGTTCATCTCCAGAACAAAATCGGCATGAGTGTTGAAGCCGAGCAGACTGCTTTTTTGAGAGCGCAGCAACACAAGCTCCTTCAGAATAGCAGCGTTCTCCTGCCAGCAGAATCAATACATTAATCAAACCACACTTGAAGTTTAGACAAAAGAAAAAGAAAAAAAAGGAAACAGTGAAGTGATTTCAGTGGTATCTGACCTTCTTACAGCGTGAATTAAATGCCTCCTCTAGTTTCTTTCGTGTCTCTGGGACAAAGCATTTCTTCATGGTTGGAAAGTAATGAGGATACTTGAGCGTGAGTTTCAGTTTTCCAGACTCATCCTTCTCCAGAGAGCTAAGGAAATCCTCAGGAAGTCCACCTAAAAATCATTTGACATCATAATATCGTTAAAAGGTTCCAAATCGGTTTGTAAGTGTAGAATGTGGTTTAGCAGACTAGCACAGGAATATTAATACTAAATAGAAAAAGGCATATAATACAAAATTAGCTGAAAGAGAGCTACATATCAATACATATCAACCAGCACAATTTTCATATTTAGGTCAAAAGTGTCAAATTAACACCACCTAAATGTTCATAATTGTTCAGAAGTCTTTTTTATCTTTTAAATACAGAAACAAGATTCTGCACCAGCCTGATTAATATTTTGGTTTACATTTTTCACATTTTTATTATTTAATTTATAATTATCTTTTAATTAATTTATCGAGTTATGGCATGGCTCCAGTATTTCTTTACAATTTAAAGTATAGGCTTGAAACATTAAAATACTATATTATTCACCAAGCTCTTCCTGAGAGAAATGCAGGCAGGTAGTGTCTTCATTTAAGTGCTTGTTGAAATCGATACAAAGTGCGCTGAGTTTTTTCTTGATCTTTTTGATCTCCTATTGCAAAAAAGACAAAATATATGGTTACAAACCGACTGTTACAAATGTAACAACTATCAAAAACAGACTGAAATTCAAAACCTCCTGGATATGTTGTGGAAGATGAAGACCATTTCTTTTGCCCAGCTTTATCAGTCTCTCCATGTATCTCCGGGCCTCAGGCGTAAAACTTTCTTCTGACACAGTCTGCTGTTAGAAAGACCAGAGAAAAAAAATGTATTTAAAAAACCAAGATAATTGTTTACTTAATTTCAAAAACGTATTTCTACTGCTGTTGGTTGGCTAAGTTTAAGCTGATTACCGGTGTAATGTTCATCTTTAACCAGAGTCCAGCTGTCCACCTACCTCCAAAGCAACAATTCGCTGATAAACATCCTCTCTCATGCTCATCTCCACATCAAACTCTGACAGCTTCTTATCAGCTTCGGTGCTGGCCGTGCGAATGTCTTTAGAAGACGACACATGCTGAGGGAAATCCAACATGTTCCTTTCAACTGCGAGAAAGAAAAAAAAATTTGAATGTTTCAATTATCAAAAGTATAACTACATTAATCGTAGATACAGTGTTGTGCCTTTTAGAATGTGAATCTACTACTACAGTGGCCCATCAAAAATGGAGACATGCTCATCGAACTGGTCCCTTAAAATGCTTGCTTATGTGAAAATATTTCTCTTGGGTTGAGAGTGAGACTTGAACAGACAAATTAAGCGGCAGAGGAGCTTTGGAATCACATTTAAAATTTTAACACTTGAAAATGAATCATCATCATCGTTCATTAAGACTAGCTGTGTTTATATGGACAAATGGGAAGTAAAGAAAGTAGAGCTGTACTGATCTAGGGCTGACAATTTGATCATAAAAATATCATCATTATATATTGTTTTTTTTTTTATCTTTAAATAAGATAAAATATATATTTTTAATATATTAATGTATTATATAATTATAAAAGATTAAATAATTAAATCTTTAAGATCTTTTAAAACATCTTTTAAAACATAAATCTGTAATACAATTCGACATTTTTAATTCTCAAAATTAAGAGATATTATAAAAATGATGGTAATTTATTTTGACAATGTTTCGCTCACTCAGTCAGACACATTTCTGCACTTTCTATGTTCCTGAAAAAAATGACAATTAAAACCATGAATTTTAAAATTTTTTTACATCAGATCACCTATCCTTGTCAAATCCTTTACTATTACTTAATACTCCAACGTGCGTTTAACTTGTGCGTTTTAAAAGACTAATCTTTGCCCCATCAGTCGTTTGATTCGATTACATGTGACTTTGATTAGGCTATCTAAATAAAAGATACCCACCCGTGTACTCCACCTCCACATCCGCAAGAGCCTTCAAGGTGTTCTCATAGCTCACACTGGCCAGGTCCAAAGCCCCCACCGTGTCGTACACCTTTTTGGTCTTGGAAATGAGTTCTTCCGTGAGACGGTGGATCTGGTCAGGAGTAAGATCCCAACGCAACCGGTTTTCAGCACAGACTCCATTTCCAGATCCAAGCACGCATTCTCCTGATCATCGACACAAGAAAACCATTACTATAAAAGCAAACCACATGACAAGGTTCCTTGGGCCTGGCGGTTAAATTTTCCCTGAATATTGATTTGTTATTCATACATAGTAGTATAGTTGATAATGTGTGACAGACCATTTATGAAGTCTAGATTTCAACAATTAATTAATTACATTTTAAACAAACACCACTTTAAATACTGCATTTTAAATTCTAAAAAAACCGCCCACAAAGTCATGAATCTTTTCTATTAATTTAAAAAAAAAATTCTTTAAAACTCTTTTTTGCACAATCTTGCGAATCCTCCGAGTTAATAAATAATTAAAGATGTGGAGCGCAATACGGTACTAATCTGTTCTATTCTCAACCTTCCGTCTCATATCATGATAAAAAGTTCCAGCACCAAGATTAAATTAATATCAGTCTGCTGGCGTTGCCTAGACAACATGACAATATATAAACTGGAGAACAACCGAATTATATAATCTTGTATAGAGCTCATAAACATCTTCAAATAAAGGGAGAAAATAAAATATAGATTATTTAAAACAGACTAGTATTTTTTTAGACTTAATAATTTAACAATGATATTACAGTAAATTAACACTGACTGTATGTAGTAATATGCGGAACACAAATCTGTTCGCCACATGCGTGTTGTTTAACCGTTATGGCACAACCTCAGACTTAATTGCTGGTATTAGCACACATCGGGTTTATTTACGATCAAAAAAACATTATTGCTGTGAATTACTGTAATATTTAAAGCGATTAAAATAACTAGCGAAGAAAGATGCTGCGGCGCACCAGATCAAAACGCACGAGCCTGAAATGTTTAGATCTCTTCTGTGAGTCAAGCGCGTGATGTCATTTCGTTCATCTATCAACAGAAAATAATAACTGGACCGCTGTTGTCAACACAGACAGTTTAAAAGAACGAAATCCTCACCAGTGGGAGCCATTTTACACTCAAGCACCGCGTGTATGAGAATGTATGAAAAGAACCTGCAGTCACAACAGCTACTTTTCCTACTTCCTGTCACGTGACGTTCCGACAGCGTTTGCGCCCGCGCCTAAATTAAGTGAAGTGACGTGATATTTAGTTGTGTATTTATCCAAACTCTTTTTTTATTGTCTGGGTATAAGTACTTTAACAACACATCTACAACGTATATAAACACAGCATTAGCATATTACCATATATTACCACAATACACAAAGAGTAAACATTAAACAACGAACAACCCTAACTAAAATGAAATAAATTTTTTTATTATTAAGTACAGACGGTAAATTAAAAAGTATAGACTCAGAAATACACTCGCCAAAATTGTTGGATCTTTTGTTCAATATGTAGCCATGCGTTTAAGGATTCAAATACTGCTGTTCAACTCGGGATCATTAAATGATTTAAGCAGATCCCTGCCACAATATACCAACAGCAGGTGATTAATACATGTTTGAAAAGTAAGTTTATTCATTTTAAAGACTTCATCTAACAATAAAAACATACAAAAATGTTTCTAAATGTGTAATATTTCTTTTAAAGCACCATCAGGAATCTGAGGACCAACAATCCGCAGGGAAAACTCACTCATGTCTTTCTACCACACCACCAGCTTTTTGACGTTTTTGTACTTTTTTATTTTTACATACAGTTTTGGTTTGGAAAAGCTCGTACCAAACCCATTTGGTTTAAATTAAAAATTTTAAAAAGCTTTTAGGTTGAGTGTTTATGTTCTTCTGGAAAATATAAAAGGTAATGCAGTTTTATTTATTTTGTACTTTAATTTTTTTGAGATTCCTCATTCAGACACATTTTCATGTTCCAGTCTTGTGTCATTTTTTCTTAACAAAAAAAAAGCAAAAAGAAGGCCGTAACACTGTTGCAGTATTTGCCGGTGGTATCGAAAATCGATATTGTTCTAAGTATTGTATTGACGTTGCTATTTCTAGTATCGTGACAACACTATAATATACTACATAATACTACAGATAATATATATATATATATATAACTGTAATAACATAACTGTCTCTCGGTTTCTCAGTTCTGTTCAGTCACTGATGGATTTCAATAGATATTGTCCTCATCCTAGTCACGTGTTTAGCACGGCTAGCCATTCTGGTATTCTCTGCTGCGGAGTGGACATAATGCTGACTACAGCTGGTCCTGTCTCTCTGTGCTCAGGCACATGCTCCCAATTCATGTGTGATCAGGGAGAACAGGGAGAAATGGTTCGCTTTAAAGAAGACTCTGTTTAAATCAGGATGCAAAAAAGTGTCATGTTTCCCTTTAGGTTTGATCCCACAACCTTGATGTCAACAGCTTTCTGAAGGATTTGTCTGATAACCATGTATCTGAAACTGAATGAAATCTTGATCAATGCTACATTAGTTTGGTTGGCATAGTTTTTGATCAAAATCACAAAAAGCATATACAAGTGTAATTCAGTTCGATAAAAAAAGAGACAAATTCATCCTCTTGTGACTTTATTACATTTAACAAATGTCTGGAAAAATCATAACAAGCGACAATCTTCTTCCTTCCACTATAGTTCTTGAAAATGAACAACAATGGTGTGATTTACCAAAATATGTTTATTCAGAAGGCCATAACAAAAACATCATGTACACCAGAAATTAACTCACACATAAACCTATTGAAAACAGCAAATGCAAAAGCATGCAGAACGGAAATGACAAAAAATAATGACATGATTTCAAAAAATAAAAAATAAGAGCTTTTTTTTTTACAACTCTTTTTAGAGATCTTAAATTAAACTAGTCTTGGTTTATCGCTTTTACCATTAAAATAGAAGGGTGAAAAAAAAATTGTAAAGAAAAAACAAACTTCCTCCATGATATTACGACTGGACATTTTTCAAGAGAACTTAAAACACTAAAACCAAAAACAAGCATCTAGTGTTGGTTTTTGACACCTTGTTTTCCCGGCTTTTTCTCTTGTTGCTGCCCACGGCCTGGTCCCGACATTCCTCTTCCACGGCCACCGAAAACACCTAATCACCACAACAGATAACAAAGCTTTGTATATTTTTGCTTATTTGCTGAACTCATTATAGACAAGATGTGTTTACAAATCAATGTATAATTTTGTTAATACCAACTGATTTCACTACTGTTGAATTGACTCACATATTTGAAAAAAAATTTTTTTCCATTTATTACATTAGTTTTGTCACCCATCTTGTAAACATAGTACGTTAACTGCTTGTAATATTTGCAAAAACCCAGGAATCAGATGCCTGTAGCTCAGTCTGTAGAGCGTTGAGCTTGAAACACCAGAACATGGGTGCGATTCCCAGCAGGAAGTTGCTGTAATTGATTATAAGATTGTAGTGACTTAAAATAGATAAGCATCTACTAAATGACAGCAATGTAAAGTTGTGCCCTAGTGGTGAGGGAATAAGACTCGCAACACAAAAATTGCAGCTTTGAATCCTGGTGAGTGTCACTGAGCCAGCCACCAATTGTGATACTGTCTCTAGTGGACATTTTGACAAACTCACTCACTTTACTTCAAGCATTTTGACTGAAAGAAGATCCAGTACAAAAATGAGAAATAAGGTTAGGAATGTTTGCTCCACATTGGGTTTTTTGTACCTCGACTGGCTCCGCCTCCTCTTCCCGGCGCACCTCCGCGGCCCTTCCCCTGTGGCTTGTTTTGCTGCATGCCGCCGCGACCTCTGCCCTTTGACGTGACGTCCTCCTTTACCATGTCTATAATCTCATCTGGTATTCTCAGATATTTAATCGTGCTTCCTCTGATGTAGCACTCCGGCATCCTCCAAAACTTATCTCCATCCTGCAAGTTACAAACGACACAGTCATCACAACAGACTAAACTGAGCGTTTAATTGTTTTGTCCTGATTTTAAAGCAGTTTATAATGTAGAGTCTCGGAGCAGGCTTTACCCGTGAGGTGCAGATGACTTCTCTCAAGTTGATGTTCATCCAGTTGTCACAGCTGACCAGATGACCGTTATAAGTCTCACCGTTCTTCAACTCCACCAGCTAAAAGAACATGGATCACAGATTACCTCAGGTAAAAACCGACTGTGTATAATTAATGTATATGTATTCACATGCATGCGTGTCTACACGCGTTTAAATGCATACAAGCGTATGCATAAATAACGACTGCGCGTGCACGTGATATGAGGTGCATTATATTCACCATCGGGTGGTTCTGGGCTGTTTTCAACAACGATAACGGAAGCTTAAAACACACACAGAGACAGAAAAATTAATATAAAATTGAGTTTGCTAACAACAACAACAACAACAACAACAGACACAATAATACAAAAAACAACAGTGCCCGCTTACCATTTTTGCAAGCGTCAGACCTCCCTTTCAAACTAGGAGGAACAAAAAAAGCAGTGAAAACCCTTTGCTTTCTAAAAGAAGAAAATAAACCAAAACAGGGAGCTATCAATATTAATATTTCTCGTTGATTTAACACACACCGAGGTCCGGCGACTTTAATTCGTCAAGCGACGCACGAACAGATCTCCAGTAGGACCTCGAGCAATCTCATTGGCTCAAAAGCTTTTAAAGGTCGCCTCGTCAGTGCCTGACTACAATTCAAAAAAATTCTCGCGATGTAGTAAATACGTCAACAAATCATTTAGCAACATATCTGTTTTATTCACACAAACCAATTGCACAGATCTCACATTACCGAAGCACACAATGTTTAAGTTATTAACAGCAAGTCATATTTTTTGTACAGTATTTCTGTATACCTGATTTAATTGTAGTGCTTTACATTAGTAAATGTAACAAAATTACAAATATGTGCAACCAAACCAGCCAGGACCTCTACATCAAGCATCTTCAACTTAAAACTAAGCAAATAATGTTCACACCAAAATGTGTATATAAATGATGAAGTTGTATTATATTATTAATTATTAGGGTTGAGTCTGAAGGGTCTAAAACCCGCGTGGCCTCCTGATATGTATACGTCTCCAAGTTTGTGATCCAAGGCTCGATCCACCATTTTTGCTTGGAACTGTATTTTTGTAAATATGAATTCATTATTATCCCACATCAATTAATTAAATAAAAAAAACAACAAAAACAAACAAACAAACACACACACACACACAATACAACATTTTTCTCAATACTTTTTTATTACTACTAGTATAAGTACTAAAATAATAAATGCACATTATACAAAATGCATCTCGAAACAGGATATACATTGTAATTAATAATATGAATATTTACATCAAGTTCAATAATTTCTGCTTCAAATTTTGTGTGTGTGGGGGGGGGGGGGACATAATGGATTGACACATTTTATGAAGACTTGGAGTTTCCAGGACTTGTAAATTTGTGTTTTTGAAGCAAAAGCTTCTTCTTTTTACGCAGAGTTCTTTGCTTCTTTGTTTCTTCCAAATCTGGATCCTGTACATGAAACAAAGTAAATGTCAGACACAAAGTGTCCATAAATGTCAGAATTAATTAGGAATTCAATAAACACTGCCAAAACAAAAAAGGCAAGAGTCAGTCAGGTCACAAAGATACATTTGCTGTGATTTATTTACCAAATACTAGGAACAGGATCTTTTTTAAACAGATTTTTCTGACAATTTTGACTAAAATCTAGAAACTACATTTACTCAAAAACGCCTCCACCTGTTACTCGATTGTTGACAGTCATTGTTAATCTCTTTCAGAGCAGTGTTCACGTCAAGTTTCTTTGATACTGTATATACAGTATACACTCTGGCTCATTTAAAGTGTCATAAAAAAAAAAGCATATGACACACAAACAACTACATGGTTGTTACCTGGAATCATTTTAGGATGAAAATCTAGAGAACGTTTTAGAAAACCATCGGTGCGTGAGCATATATTCTGTTCTTAATACTCTTCATTTTGCATCAGAATACAAGCAGAACAGAATAAATTTCTAAAAATCTTGTTTTTCTCACAGTAATTCTAACAGTACATTTCTATCTAGTTTGTCGACAGTGCACTTTTTCCCAAACCAAACCCACCTTTCCTTCTAAAATCATCTGTTTTCTTTTGTTGATGTTCTTTTTCTCGTCAAAATCAGTTGACTCGAGTCTCTGCAAACAAATTGAAAAACATTCAGTAAATATCATATTGTTCAAATTTGAATTCTTCTTGTTTAAACACTACCAATGATTGAAAACATTTCACGTTGGCTGTGACAAAATTACATTGAGGCCAGAACTACAAGTGTCAAAATGTCCACTGAAATGTCCAGGGAGAGTCAAGATTTAGAAATTTTGAAACCACGACTTAAAGAATAAGAGGAGAGAAAAAAGTGAGAGGAAGAAAGGAGAAAGGGAGACTGAGTAGACATGAAGAAATAAAAGAAAATGAATGGAAACAATGGAATATAAACTCTAATTAATAACCAAGATGAATAGGTGAAAAAGACAAAGAACGTTTAATACTTGACCAACAAGTGAATGAAAATGTATTGTTTGTGGTTGTTTTATTGATCAGTTTGGAATTAGTAAAAATTCGTCCGTCAGACGCCTTGTATGAGCGAGAATGCATTCGCCTTCGAGAGTGAAGTCACGGCCCAATCAGACCCAGGACACTGGAAAGTTGCCCCGCCTACGGATGCTGATTGTCAGGTTCGGTCGCCTCTTATGACCTTGTGAATTGATCAAAGCATATTAACCTCTCCAATGGAGTTGTCAAATTTACTTTGCAATAAGTTTCCACAGCAAATTCTTGTCTGGAAAAACACTTAGTATAAAATCTCAGTAGAGAAATTACTAAATGTATAAAGTTTCCCCCAGTGTGGTTCAAAACAGTGACACACATTCCAACAAGCAAAGCTTTTTCTATAGAAACATCATACTTAAACTATTAAACTTACAATTTCACATTGCCGTCTTGTTACGTTAACTTGTGTGAGGATCTTCAAGACTTCCTTTTCTTCAACAGGAAACTCCTTCAACTTCAACTCTACAAACACGTCGGAATAAAAACTCAGGTTTCCCTCTGACAAAAGATTACAGAGACATAAGGTAGCCTTTATATATCAATTAAAACAAGACAACTCACGAATCTGTTCCTCTATGGCACTGACGAGGTGAATGTCATGCTGGGTGACTAATGTGATGGACACTCCATTACGGCCTAAACCACACAAAACAGATCTTTGGGTTAAAGAATACAGCGTTCTTCAGTTTATACATCAATCATGCAGAGATTCACGAGATATGCAGATTAAGATCATTAACAATTCAAGTTATTGAAGAAGAATTCAATAAACAATGTTTCCGGTTAAACCAGCAGTGTTGTGTGACACATTTATAAAACTGTATCCTTTTTTTTTTTTTTTTAATCTAGTGGATGGAAATTACAAGCAGTTATGATCATTAGATAATGTCTGTTTTATCTAACGCTCGCAACACACAACACACATGTAAGATTAGGAAAAAGAATAAAATACCAAGGAAAAAAAGAGCAGATAAACAAACCAAAACATTTAGTCTGAGCGAAAACTCACCAGCGCGTGCAGTTCGTCCCACTCTGTGAATGTATGTTTTTGGCAAACCTGGTGTGTTGTGATTGATGACCACTTGTACCGTGGGGATATCCAGGCCCCTATAGAAATTGCATTATATTACTTTTACTCAAACAGCAGAAGCTTTCATGCAGACATGCTTTACACTTCAGAAATAAATCACAATAAATACAGCATGAAAAGACACGAAAAGCAATGATTTTATAAATAACATCGTTATCAAACTATATTGATTTCTTTCCAGCGTACCTGGCAGCAACATCTGTGGCTATGAGAATTTTGAAGACATTTGATTTAAACTTTGCAAGGTTGGCAAAACGCTGTTTCTGGAAGGAGGGAAAAAGACAAACAATATTAGATAATTAGAGAATGTTTATATGCATTTGTGTATAAGATGAATGGGAATGAGTAAATGTGTAAAAATAAACAATGAAATAAGTACAGTATACCCCAGCAGGTGTAGTAACAGCATAAAGAATTAATTAATTAATTAAAATAAACTAAATGACTATTACAGTACAATAAATAAACCCAGTACTTCTTCCGAAAAAATGTATCTGCATAGTTTGTGTCACTCACTTGCTTCATCATCGAATGCAGTGAGATGGTTGGGAATTTCAACTTTTGCAGCATCATTGTGAGTACTTGACAGTTCCTGAAACATGAAACTTGTAATAAGAAATAATAATGCACCTACTGAACATGAAGATAATAGTAAAAGTATATTTTATTCAGTTTTAAATGAGTATGACCAAAAATGAATAAATAAAAAGCACAAAATACACAGCGAAAACGGAAACAGACTTCCTAGCCATGACAACACTGATGAGGAAAATAAGTGAGTTTTGCTCAATAAACAACACATGATGTTCTGGTTCAACCAAATCAAGTCTGAAATTCACACTGTGAAATTACCTAAATGTGAAACCAAGCATTAAACATTACTGAAACTGCACTTACTTGCATGTGTTAGTGAATATTATGACAGACCAATCATCGTGTTCGTCTTGGAACTTTTGGATAAGATGAACCAGATAGGCATCCTTCACTTTTTCGGGTGTTAGAATGAACCTCTGATCTAGCTCTTCTACAGTTCTCACTCTGAAACGAGACGGAGAAGAAATTAACTTCAACACAACTTACTGAATCAGAAGAACTTACGATCCGGTGATTTCTATGAGTCACTTTAAATTGCATTTCATGACACAATTAGCCTCCTCTTACTCTGATTTGTGCTCCCAGAAAAAGGGTCGGTTTGTGGCTATGCTCTTCAGCTGCTGCAGTGTGTCTGTCAACGTGGCACTGAACAGCAGAGACTGACGTTTTGCAGGCACCGCACTCAGAATGACCTCAAGATCTTTAGTGAAATCTGTGCATCCCTGCTCAAGAAGACGGTCTGCTTCATCCAGAATCTGCAGAGGAGCGAAGGCTTCAGAGGAGCTCTATCACATTCACAAGTGTCTGCTTGAACAAATAAACTTCATAGTAGCGCTCAGCAGGGGGAACATCTTACTAGGAACTTGATTTTATTCAAGCTAAGGGTATCTGAGCTTCTGAGGTGGTCTGCAAGTCGTCCCGGAGTGGCCACAACAACATGTGGCTTTCTGGACAACTCCAGGCCCTGAGTGACCATGTCTGTAACAGAACAAGAACAATAACGAACGTTGTCTATAGGTCATTCCCATTTCTGGGTCACTGGGGGCTGAAATCGTTGTCTCCTGGTTTGTGAACCAAAAGTGTCATAACATACATTAATAGTATAAATCATTCAAGCTTTGGTTTAATTATTGTATGGACGAAAATAGAGGAAGTGTAACTTAAAAAAACATTTACTGTACACACTTGCTTTAAAAATTGATAAAATAGAATAAAATGCATCAATCGGTTCAAACTAACTCTTGTATGTCAGTGAGTCAAAAGACACTCTGTAAATAATGCCTTTTTTGATTGCTATACACATTATCAGGTAAAACATTTGATTTTTTCAGCATTCGTTTTTTTAAATAACTTAAAAGAAGCGTTGTTCTTACCCATTCCTCCAACAACAATACAGTCCTTTAATCCTAAAGGTTTTCCTAAAGCTCGGAATTGTTCAGCTATCTGGTACGCAAGCTCCCTAAACAAAAAAAAACACACACAATTAAATTATTGAAACACTGTATTTGTAATTGTAGCTATTGGTAATTGAGTAATTAGTTGAATTACTTTTTAACATAGTAACCATTGACATTTAGCATTATTATAACAAATAAATGAAACGTAAATAAATCAGATAAACCTGGTAGGTGTCAGCACCAGGCAGAAAACGCCATACGGATCCTCGGACAACTTCTGCAGGACTGGTAGAACAAAAGCTGCCGTTTTTCCGCTCCCGGTCTTCGCGCAGCCCATACAGTCCCGACCTGAGTGAAACCAGAACATTAACACACACCAAAACACAATCCATCAGGCACAAGGAGAATACAGATATACGGTTGACGCATCACCTTTAATGTTAATAATCACACAGTTGACAGCAGTACGTAGTGATAACTGATAGATCAGAGATGTTGCTATTCGCTATATTTAAATGTATTTACCATCCAATATGGCAGGAATGCACATCTCCTGCACGGGGGTCGGCTGCTTAATGCCCATTTGTTTACACTGTTGGATCAGCCATTCACACAATCCAAGAGACTCAAAAGTCGCCATTTCCACCAGAGATCTAAACAAAACTTAATTCTGGTCTTGGTTCCTTAACACCACGCTGAAACGTGTGGCGGTTTCGTCGCATGATAATTACGTCATCGTGACGTTTGGTCACGCCTCTTTAAAAAGACAATCGGCTGTCAATCGGCTGACAGAAATGTCAGCTCAAATCGATTTGTTCTGGTAATAATGAACATTGTTTAATTATGTAATTGAATATCAATATTTTTAAATATCTAATATACTCAACATGTTGTTATTATTATTATTATTATTATTAATATTATTATTATTATCATTATCATTACAACTATTATTGTTATTATTATTATAATTATTATTATTACTATTATTGTTGTTGTTGTTGTTAGTTTTTTATTGGATTGTTATGCTTATATTTAATCCTGTCTGTGTTGTGTACAAAACTACAATGCTTAAGTAACAGTCTACAAAAATGTTCAGTTTGTTTTTTTCAACACTTACTGTTGTGAAGCGTGATTGATTTGAAAAAAACAGTCTTCTTGACGTAAAACTTAGATACATAAGTCACACACACACACACACACACACACACACACACACACACACACACACACACACACACACGCGCGCGCGCGCGCGCGCACGCACGCACGCACACACGCGCACACACACAGCTTTGCAGATGCAACTTCAGATGTCTTCATTTCTTCTCTGAACATGTTCTTGACTCTATTTCTCAGCTGCAGCTTTTACTTTCAAAATGCTCTGGTTACTGCTCAAGCAATTTCCAGAGGTAAGTTTCTGCTATTATTAGCAAATACTATATATTAACAATATGAGTGAAGTAAATGTTTTGTTGTGTTTGGATTTTAAATGTCGTTGCCATAATACAATGATTGTCTTTCATTTTAAAAATATTCAGGTAGATTTATAGGTGTGCTGTTTGTTTTCTTAAGCTATTTTTTAATTTAATTTGTACTTTTTGTCTTTTTTCTGAGATTTTACTGTACCACTTTCTTCTGTAGTCTTTTAGATACTTTTTCATCACAGCAAATCAATATTGACAACTCAACTTAAACAGCGAGCAGTAAAGTCAAAACTTTCATTTTTAAAATACTATAATTAATGATTTGAAAGATAATTGAACATGTTTAGTATCATTTGACAAATAATAATAATACAACTTTATTCTTTGAATGTCTAAAATTGGTCTTTAGGATTTCGCTTTAATTCAGTTACATGATTATATAGAAGCAGGTCATTATATATATAATGATTTCATTCAGAATTAATATTAAAAAATAAATTTATAAAGCAGATAGAATACAAACAATGAACTTATTTTATACATAAAATGTATACAATAATAATTTTGAGCAAATGTACATATTAGTACAAAACGATTTAAACTTACCATCAGAAAACTTCTGCCTGGAGTTCATGTGGAAATCATTAATGGCTCAAATGGAAAAAACACATTTTCTTTCTGTTTGGCTCTTCGACCTCTGGGGAGAAAAATCTCCGACTGAAACTCCCCCATCAAGACCATCAGCATGTGTTGTGCTATGAAAACAGGACACACAAATACAGTCACTTCCACTGCTTTCTAGTAAAGTAACAGTTAAAAGAATTAAAACAGAAATATAAAACTGACCAATTACTGTATAAGGATGTTCAATGACAATAAATGTACTGTACAACGTATAATCATACAATTTATGTGCATTTGACATTTTTTCAAATGTTTTTTTATATATACTGTTTATACGTGTGTGTGTGTGTGTGTGTGTGTGTGTGTGTGTGTGTATATATATATATATATATATATATATATATATATATATATATATATATACCGTAGTTTTGGGGTTCATCACAGTGACTTTCATGTTTGTATTGGTTTTTATTTTGGTATACTGAGGTAACATTTTCTACTGAACATACAGTAAATGAAGAACATATGTAGCTGATCGGGCGCCATGATTGGGGTGTGACCCCAAAATCTTGCACCGTGTTAAAGCAATGACAATATGCTCAGTGGGAAAACGTTCTGGTGGTCTTACTCTATCTGTGCAGTTCAAGTAGTCGAAACAAACACTTCAAACACCCCAAAGACATTCCAACTCAAATTCATATTGTTTTTTTTTTTTTATAATTTAACAAGTATGTATTATAAAGCAACAGATACAAACCATATGTGGAATCACAGCCGGCCAAGTCGAATCCCTTCTGCCATCATGGAGGAATATGGTATGTGTAAATGTGGCATATGGGAGTGTGTATAGGTGCAAAATATTTACAAATAAGCCATAAATAACTGCAAATCAGCATAGCCCAGATGGTTTTTGTGGGTTGATTTGGTGTTGTTTAGCTGGATTGATGTAATATGTTTGTGCTGTGTGTTCTTTAAAATATGCTTTGTTTGTTCTTCTGTATTGTGTTTCTCTGAGAACATTGGACGCTTTTTTAACAGCAGACATGTCTATATGTATTTTCCTTACATTGTGACTATACACAACCTCTCTGGCCTCTCTTTTGAGACAAGAGATGGGATAACCAGACTCAAGGTATAAATCAGCAAACAGTGAAAGAAAACTAGGATGTTTGAAGACATCCTGTTGTAAATGCTTCTCGAGTGTTCTGTGTTCGGCGTACGTGATACATTCTTCACCATGAATTGTGTCAAATAAACAAACATACGCTGACGTGTAGCTAAAGCTATATTTACGTCATGCTTTTTGCATACAGATGGAGAAATTATCAAACAAATTAAAGGAACTAACCTAGAGCTTGCAGAAATCAAGGAACTCCTCAAACAGCAGGTAATCTTTCAATCATCTGATAATGTATTTAACTATTTTAAATTGTTAAAATTTTAAATATATTGTATGTATATTTATTGTTTGATAATGTATGTAGTACCGTAACTATGTTAACTCTGATATTTGATTTAACTCTTTATATCTTACTCTGGATTTTTCCGGACTTGCTGATGTTGAATACATTGGAAGTAAATTGTCTTCAAAAAGTTCCTTTATTTACAAATAATTGTTGAGCTTAGACAGAACTGAATGAAGCATCTGCTAAGGTTCCTTTGACCCCCAGGGGCTCTTAAACATGACAGTCCTACATACTTAAGACATGTTGTTTGTAGTATCTTCAAGGAAAGATGGCTTTGGGCTACATGGTGTGGTGTCCGGGGGAACGTTGGGGTCACGGTGTTGCCCAAGGACACGCGGTTATTGAACCAGCCGGAGAATAAATTGAATTGACAACTTCCGATTCCTCATTGAACCACAACTGCATTTGATAAGAAATACATTGGAATACAGTTTTAAATAGTTTAGGTTTAGTTTCAGATCAATTGCAACATCTGAATTATTGGTTACGGAACAAACTGAAGCTACACTTTTATGGAATCAGCTGAGGGCCTAAAATATCAAACGTAACTTTCTAAGAAGCAAAATGTGAACATTTATTTTTCCTTTGCAATCTTCACATTTTGGTTCGAAACTTCCCAAAATACAAAACCCGGACCAACGGACATTGTAGAGCTCTACATTCAAAGCAAAAGTTTTAGAACAACCACAAAACAAAATCTAGAAAGCGTTGGTCAGTTTTAATAATGACCAATTTTTTATAAGTTTATAAGTCAGTTTTTCTTTGTTAGTCTAAATCGTATAGTCTCCACTATTTTTTGTGAGGTTTATTAATTGAAATTGATAATGTCTGAATTTTAAAGCACAGTTTTTCTTTTACATAAATGCTAAAATATATGGCTAAGAATGAGTTTTAAAGTATCATATGAATCAAACTAACTGAGTGTGTGTTTGATTCTACAGATACAAGAAATAGTTTTTCTGAAGAACACAGTAATGGAGTGTGAAGCCTGTGGTGAGGAATTCCATGCATAAGACCATTAAATACATGTAAAGCAAGGTGTATCTGCTAAAATGGTATTTCTTTATTATGTTTCCTCTAGGTTTCAGTTCAATTCAACCACAACCCTCATGCAATCCCAATCCCTGCCATCCTGGTGTTGAATGCTCCATGACAGCAGATGGCATCAAATGTGGTCCTTGTCCAGAGGGAATGACAGGAAATGGAAGCCAGTGCTCCGATGTTGATGAGGTCAATCTAACATGTTATTTTACTTCACAATATAGGCTTTTCCATTAAGCAGTTTCATTTAAGCAGTAGTTAATTTTTTTCCGCACAGTGTGTGGTTAATCCGTGTCACATGGGTGTGAGATGCATCAACTTGTCGCCTGGTTTCCGCTGTGGTCCATGTCCGGCCGGATACACTGGTCCCCTGCTGCAAGGGGTTGGACTCGATTTTGCATCCTCTAATAAGCAGGTATTTATTTAAGTGAGCACATAATTCACACTTTCACCAAGTTGAAATTGTCAATATGGTTATTTTCAGATTTGCCAGGACATTGATGAGTGTGCGACATCGAATGGAGGTTGTATGGAAAACACAAACTGCATTAACACACCGGTTAGTAAAACCCCAGCATGTCATCATCTTAAGCGCTGGCATAGATAACTCCTTCTTCCAAATGGACTAAAATCACTAAATATGTTTATGAATAAAGAAATAAAAGATAAATATGGCCCACGGGCCACAAGTTGTACATTACTGAGCTAAGGGATCAAGATCTGAAAACTCTGAAATCAAGGTCTGAAATGTTTCTTCTTGAATCAATTTATTGTTTTCAAACCTTTGTTAATTTCTTTGTTAGCGAGCAAACGTACAGCAAGTTATAGTTTGTGTGGAGATGAGGATGGGGATTGGCCTCCCTTCATTGTTCAGTTTGACAGTGGATTATCCGGATTTCCTACTAAAATAAATGGCCTGTATTACAAAAAAAACTTTCTGATTGAAACAAATGTCGAAAGTTGTAATAGAATAAATTCTGCTTCAGAGTTATTTTATACAGATAACTATATGCAGATTAGACAAAAAAAAACTTTTGAAAATTGACAAAATGAACTGACATAATGTGTACAAAACTAAGAAAAGACAGTTTACTAAAAAAAAAAACCAATTAAATTTATTTAAAATTAAGGCATAGAAAACACTTAAAAAACACATTAAATAACACTTATAACAATCAAACACGAAAAACAGAACTTTTATTTTGGTTCCTGCCAGAAGACCAGCAGCGACAAAGTAGCTAAACAATTGCCAAATTAGTAAATATCCCCCAAAATTTACCTCTTTTCTCTCGACCTCTGACCCTGGAGCAAGAGTGTGACCAGTAGTAGCCATGCCAAGTAACAGCTGTGGTAACTCTTCTTCTTCACACCATAGTGTCCAATCCAACAGTTACGGTATTCGGATGTGCTATTTCCAGGGCTCTTTTCGTTGTGGCCAGTGCAAGGCTGGATTTGTGGGTGACCAGATTAAGGGCTGTAAACCGACACGAGCTTGTGGCAATGGGCAACCCAATCCATGTCACACTAACGCAGAGTGCATCGTTCATCGGGATGGACACATTGAATGTGCAGTAAGTTGCTGCTTCACACACCTCATTCACACATGCCGCTACTTTTAAACATGACTAACTCGAGACCTTATGTAGTGTGTTGTAGGCTGGGCTGGAAATGGATACTTCTGTGGACCAGACACTGACATTGATGGTTTTCCTGATGAAAAGTTGGAATGTACAGTGATAAATTGTGCAAAGGTAAAAGAAATGTTCAAAATGAACTTGTAAACATAAGATTATTTGTGTGTTTATTTGACCTAATGGTTCTAAATTTTTTTAGGATAATTGTCTGACCGTGCCAAACTCTGGTCAGGAGGATGCGGACAAGGATTTTATCGGTGATGCATGTGATGAGGATGCAGATGGAGATGGGATCTTAAACACAGAGGTTCATACACACCAGATTAATAACAGTAAAAATATTAAACATGTTTGCAATTATGTGAGTACTGTATACGTGTATTATTTTGTCTTACACTTATGTCTCACACCAGCGGACAACAATTAAGATTGCACACCTGCAGGCACTTGTGCCTTAGTATTTAAGGGCTGCAAGGGACAATCCCTCTTGTCAGTTATTGAAGTCACGACCACGCTGTGAGCTTGATATGGGTCTGAATTTATGTCTTCGTGCAGGTTAAGTTGAAGCTCTGGTTCTGTGTTTCTGTTATTGGCTCTCATGCCTTGTTTTGTTTCTTGCTTGTTTTGAGTTATTTATTAAAACCTTATTTTTGCAACCTTCGTCATCCTGCCTGAGTCTCCAGCAACAACCCGTGACAAAGATATACTGTGTATTGTTTAGTATTGATCTTTGCTTGTTCCGTTTTTTTATTTTTTGTTTGATTTAAAACAAAAAGTTCACTGTCATATGAGGATTAGTTTATTTTTCAATAAATATCAATGTTGGGTTGTTTCATTTTCAATCCGTCCACACTTTGTACTTGCTCTCTTCTTCATTAGGACAACTGTAAGCTGGTTCCCAATGTCAATCAGAACAATAAAGATCAAGATAACCATGGCGACGCTTGTGATAACTGCAGACTGATCAAAAACAATGATCAGAAAGACACCGACGGAGACGGAGAGGGGGACGAATGTGACGACGACATTGATGGGGATGGTAAGGTGGTACATTTTTCCGGATAAAGAATTCTTACATTAAATGTAACTTTTTGTTTTCTTTCTAGGAATTAAAAATGACAAGGATAATTGTAGAAAAGTTCCAAACCGTGATCAAAAGGATCGCGATAAAGATAAAGTTGGTGATGCTTGTGACAGTTGTCCCTACGTTCCCAATCCTGATCAGGTCAGATATTTTACATTACCTAAAAAAAGGTACCTCGTTTTTTTTTTCTCATTTTTTTCTCATTAATGGTGATTAAATGCACAGTAAAAACATCCGGCCCTGTAGAAATTATAATTGTACTGTATACTTTGTATCATTTACTTAAAAAAACGAAAAAAAATTTTCATGATTCTTTTTAGAGCATGCTTATATTTCTAACTTTTAAAAACCGTTTTCTGTAATAACATTCCTCATTTCTATCCATCATTATGAAAAAAATAGTTTAATTTTAGTTTACAAACATTAGACCTGTTCAGCTCCCGATGTAAGACTTGCTTTGGGTTTTGTGTCGATTCTTTGATTAAATTTTCCCTCCAAATTCACCAGATTTTTCTTTCTGACACAGGTAGATGTGGATAATGACTTGATCGGTGATCCTTGTGACACCAACAAAGACAGGTAACAGTTCAGATGGTGAATTCACTGTAGAATTGCTTCTCAAAATATCTGATCTGTCTTCAGTGATGGAGATGGACATCAGGATTCTCGAGACAACTGTCCTGCAGTCATCAACAGCTCCCAGCTGGACACAGACAAGGATGGTCTTGGAGATGAATGTGATGATGATGATGACAATGATGGCATACCTGACCTTCTTCCACCTGGTCCGGACAATTGTCGTCTGATCCCAAACCCCCTGCAGGAAGATGCTGATGGTGAGATTATCCATCTTTTCACATCAGCTGTGGAGATTCTAAGACTGCTTTCACATCTGTGATTCTATATATTTGGTTCGGCCCGTGCGCAAAACATTTTAGCGGTCTTCATGCCACAAACAAATCACAAAATTTCAGTACGAATCGCAGATGCTATATTTGTCCGCGAGCTAGCAAAAGTGAGCGAATTGTCAAGAAATAATTGTGTAATGGTAGGAAATAACGTCTTCATCCATATCCGGAGTCTGGAATAGTCCAAAGTCTGCTGTACTTTACTGTAAAAATTAATTGTGCTTTCACACCCGTGGTTCAAGGGCAACAAGTGATACATTGTAGCATTTTTCTGCAGTTTTGGTTCCTGTTTACACACACTGATGCTCCGGTCCAAACCAGTTGAAACCAAAATTCAGTCATGTAACAACCTCCACATCACTCGCCAAATGTGTCATTGAACGTATTTTCTAAACTGCTTTTCGTTTGGTCAGAATTAGCGTGCGGGTAAATACCAATGAAACTCCTGGAGATATATAAAGTAAATAGACAACACCGTTATTTTGATTTAGGGGGGTTTGTACCCAGGACGTTTGGCCCCCGGGGCTTTGGACCCGGACGATTGATTTACTCCTTTGCATTTACTCCAGCGAAGAAGCATAACTTTGCCCCGATTCGAGCGCCTTTGTCCGCCTTTGTCCCGCAAAGAAGCACTTATAACGGTAGATTGACCGGCGCCGCGGCTTATTAAAATTAATATCTTCATGCCCGTGCGAGCTAGAAATTTGACAGGCGTGAGTAAAAACCCATTCGGATCGAAGTTCGTTTTCGCGACGATTTTCATCCACGGGATCGCACGGAATCGGTCCTGATCGGCCCGCGGCTTCAGTTCATGCAGGGCGCGCAGCCGCTTTGCTTAAATAGCTTTCCAAATTGCCGATACTTGTTTATCCTATAAGCGTGTGGTGAAATACACAAAGCATGCTAAAGAACAGTCCAAACAACAAGGCCGAAGATATGATTCTTAATAAGCCGCGTGACGAAACTCGGGTCTAATCGTCACGGGTCTAACCATCCGAGTGTCCAATAGTCCTAAGGATCAATCGTCCGGGTCCAAAGCCCCGGGGGCCAAACGACCTGGGTCGAAAAGTCTGGTCACCGTTATGTTGTATGGAGAGACGACTGCACTGTTTTTTTTGTGGCCTAGTCATCGTATTTGTCGTATATAGTTTCCACTGATTGCTTGTGACTAACAATTGTATTTTATCAATGTCATTTTTATGAATTTGTTTGTCATTTTTAATACTTTAATATAACATATTCATTCATAGGTGATGGGATTGGAAATGTTTGTGAGAACGACTTTGACAATGACACTATTAGCGACTTCATTGACGTCTGTCCTGAAAATGCCGAAGTCACCCTGACGGACTTCAGAACATACCAGACAGTGGTGCTGGACCCTGAGGGCGATGCACAAATCGATCCAAACTGGGTGGTTCTGAACCAGGTTTGTACACTTTTTTTTTCACCCCTTTTTGTGCATTGTTTTGATTTTCATATTTTTCTTAATAATTGTGGTTCATTTGAACAGGGACGAGAGATTGTTCAGACCATGAACAGTGATCCAGGTCTGGCTGTAGGTAAGACAATTAATACAAATGATCAGTCTGTGTAGACTAACTAGTAACTAACTTCTGTTAGAAGTTAGCATGTTCTCCCCATGCTTGCGTGGCTTTCCTCCAGGTTTCCTCCGACAGTCCAGCCGGGATAATTGGAGTCTGGAAAAATCATAGGTGTGAGTGAATGCAAGTCCTGCTCTGTGATTGGTTGGCCACTAATCAAGGCTGGGATTGGCTCCAGCTCCCCATGACCCAGAAACAGGAAAAGCAGTTAAGAAAATGGAAGCAGGTCCTGAAAATAACCCTTTCTTCTCGTCCTGTTTTTCCAGGGTACACAGCATTCAACGGAGTAGATTTCGAGGGAACGTTTCATGTGAACACAGAAACAGATGATGACTATGCAGGGTTCATTTTTGGCTATCAAGACAGTTCAAGTTTCTATGTGGTCATGTGGAAACAAATAGAACAGATTTACTGGAAAGCAAATCCATTCCGAGCTGTCGCAGACCCTGGTATTCAGCTAAAGGTGAAGCGCTATTTTTTTAATCGGGAGAATTGAATTGATATAACTTGACATTTCTACTCATTGGTAGGCGGTGAAATCGGACACTGGGCCTGGAGAGAGCTTGCGAAACTCACTCTGGCACACAGGAGACTCCACAAACCAAGTAAAACTCTTATGGAAGGATCCCAGAAATGTCGGCTGGAAAGACAAGACCTCGTACCGCTGGTTTCTGCAGCATAGACCGCAGGAAGGATACATCAGGTAAAGAAGAAAAATGAGCTGCTTTCCCAGGGTCACTTATGGACGTTCTTGAGTGCATGGCAAATAGTTTAATTTTCTTCATATATTTCACAGGGTTCAGTTTTATGAAGGTCCACGTGTTGTAGCAGATACTGGGATTATCATTGACACCACTATGAGGGGAGGCAGATTAGGAGTTTTCTGCTTCTCCCAGGAGAACATTATCTGGGCAAATCTGCGCTACCGATGCAATGGTCAGTTCTCCTCATACACATATGAAATCATCATTCACATTGAAGACAAAAAAGATTATTAGATTGGCTCAAAACAAAGAAATCTTTATTAAGATTAGTGCAAAATAAATGAAGCCTAAAATCTTTGCCTGAAATTGAAAAGTATCTTAACATTTTTTTTAAAGTAAACAGAGCGCTCTTTCCTCATCTCCCAGCCTAGTCACAGTGAAGCCAACCACTAAAGAGGCTTCGTCAAATTTAGTTCTAGCTTTCCAATACATTCACTTGTCTCTTTGTCTGTTTCTCCCTCCACTTTTAATCTCTTCTGTTAAATATTTGTTGACCTGTGGGAGTCAATAGTTCTAGTGCAGAAAACAAGGAGTCCGCTTCTGCCACCTTGTGCATTTACACTTTATTCTAGTGGTGCAAAAGTATGTTCTCTTCCGAGCAAAAGTATGTTATCGTCCTTTTTCTGACGCACTGATGAACACAAACATATCACCACCACTCAATACGTTATCGAAAGACAATATGACTGTTTTTGATTTGTTATTTTTTTCCAGATACCATTCCAGAGGGCTTCGAGACGTTCAAAAACCAACAAATTCAGCTGTTTTAAACAGACACAGATGCTGGGACGTCATTATATTACATAACGTGACATGGCATACACAAGCACAATTGCATTTTTCCATTTTTTTTTAATTTTTGTTTTTAGTTTGTTTGTTATTTAGTTTGAATCAATCAGCACTGGGATTATAATCTCACAATTAGTGAAATTCAGTGAATATCAACAATTGATTTATGTACTATTAATAAACACTTTATTATAAGTCTGGGTAACACGATTGAGGGAGAACAACAAAAAATGTATGTGACAATCAAATACAAAGTTCCAGGCTTTGGATGGAATTAATGTTTTAAGATAAAAAAAAATTACCTGTTACTCTGATTTATTTATCCAAGTGAATTTTTGTCAATTGCTGGTGAAGACACACCTTTATTATCGTGAATGGTCTGACTTGTGAAAAACAAAAAGAGCTGTTTATTTCCCCGTTAATAAACTACATATCACAAGCTATGCCGTATTCTGCTGAATAAATTCTCAAGAACCCAATTGTCCATCTTTTTCACCAATATGCAACAGAAAACAAGCAATTTGGAATATATTCGTAGCATATTAGTGTAGTTACAGCCGACTTGAGGGAAAGGGAAACACGAAGGGTCTGAGTCAATAGAAAATAACGTTCAAGAAATGTAATAGATACTGATAAAAGTGTAATACAAGTGAAGAGCATTTAAAAAAAAACACCACTTGTGAATCTGGCTGAAAAACATTTTATTTTATAAATACTGTATATGTGTGTGTTGTGAAAACAGGATATAACAGTAATTTAGAACCGTAATCGGATTGACCGTTCAGTCCATGTGCCAAATGTAATCTGCTCGTCTTCCTCTGCTCCATTCATTACAAACTATTAAAATGCTTGGATTCAAAATCAACAATCTGGTGGAAGTCATTGTGGAAAAAAAGAATGGCTAGCAAAGTGGCAAACAACTATTAACAGGGTCCCATGTAATGTTTCTTTCTTTCAAAGCACCGTTCCAGAAAACCGCACTGTTTACAAATCTGCTTTCTCATTTCACAAACAGAGCTGGGACTCTGTCAGATCAGAGTTTGGCTTGATGTTAAAAACGCATTTATTCAGCTTTTTTTGACTTCCTTTTGCGTGTTCCTTCGCTCAGATCCTCCTTGGTTTTGGTTGGGGACAGAGGGGCAGTGGCAGCGGCCGGTGGCGGGTGGTGATCGTGAGAGTCTTCGCTAACAAGAGGGGAGCCAAACAACAAAAAGCAAAGCCAAGACTCGATAAGAGCAAAGGGTGAACCGTGGGAGTGACGGGCCGTCATTACAACCTAAATCAACGAGAAAACAGCATCTTAGAAAAAGCTTCCAAAGTGAAAGTGGTGTTGTAAAATGCTAATGCTAAAGCTATTGCGTAAAGCTAAGGCTAAAGCTAGTAGTCACAGTTATCAAAATGGGATTCAAAAACGACAAATGTATAGTCACAAGGCAAATAGTTTTGGGATAAAGGAATAGCTGCAATACAGATCATTTAATTGTTAAAAAAAAAAAAAAAGTATTTTATGTGTTTAGAATTGACATTATTAGAATTTACAGTGCTCTGCATTTTTTCCATCCGAACAGTGAAGTGAAAACAAACACACACACTCACACACACACATATTACTCCGGAGCGTGAGCAGTCTTTGCGCCCAGAGAACTTCAGTGTCTTGCTCTGGTCTACGATTTGAACCTGTGACCTTTTGGTTGCAGGCTCAACTCTCTCCTACTAGGCCAAGAGTTAAGGACATTTCTCAACATCTGACCGAAAAGATTTACCTTGGATGTGGCCATGAAGAGTGTGAAGAGACATATGAGTGTGCTCTTGGACAAAGGCAGCAGCTGAGCCTCCTGTAAAGTGAACAGAACGGCTCCATACAGACTGGCCTTGGTCGGACTGTAAAACAGAATACATACATGCAAGTGAGATGTCTGAACACAAACATAAACAACTTAAAAAAACATGTAATATTAATCTAAAAGCTGAAATATAGAGTTCATAAAATTGTGAAGCTGCATGTTGAAGAAGTGTGCGAGAATGATTTATGGCCTAAATTGTTACTGTACTGCATATTACATTATTTTTAATTCTAATAACTACAGAATAAATAAACCTACCCATTTGAGAAAAGTTTAGCTAAGCAAAATGCATTAAACAAAAAACAGACAACATACATAGGATTCATTGTGTAAAGGCACAATTTTAGCATTATTATTTTTATTATTAGTCAATTGTAATTAGTATTGCGTATTGTATGGTACAAGATGTCAGTAGAGTAAACTTTAAAACTCAAAAAACTTTTTTTACTTTTGTACTTTTATACTGTATATAAACACTGCCTGCATTTTAGTATTTATGTTTAATACAATGTTCTACATTACATTTATGTTTGCTGGTTTGCAAAAATGTCCCCTTGTAGGTTGAACAGAATTTATCTTATCTTATCATATCTGATGCATTGAATTCAACTTCATAATTTCACAAAATTCTAAAACTGTAACAACAACATTTTTACACAAATCAATTGGAGACTTACAATGACATGTTGAGGATTTCATTGGTCTCAGGATTCCAGACACCTCGTAAAAGCTGCTCAAAATTGCTGATAAGAGCGACTCCAGATCCTATAATTCACGAGAGAGGGAAAAAAAATACAGTGTGACATACCAACACATGGCGTTCCTGATAAAGATGATTCAGAGACACTTACCTTTGACGTAACCAGTAATCACCATTATCAGCCAGCCGTGGTGATACATGTGGAAAGCGTGATGGACTCCAGCGGCGATTTTACGGGTGCGGACAACCTCTTTTAGAGCCACTAGTACGAGTTTCACGGGCAAAAACACTACGCATTTGTAGAACAGATTTAGTGGGCAGAAGAAGAGCAAGTACCTGCAAGGTCAGAAAATACAACCTGTTATACAACAGAAAAATATTCATGCCTTTCATTGAATTCATGCATTTGTTCTATATGATCTCTCATGTAAGTAAGTCTCTGATATAATGTAAGTCTCTGATTATTGTTCCTTGTTTCAAAAATGTCGACCTGTACTTTATTTATTTTCTGGACACCCAGTCCGACTGAGTTTGACATTTCTATCATCAATAATCCTACAATATTTACAGATGAGCTAATCTTCATCTGAACGGTCCAATCACTTTCTCTAAAAATCTATTTTGTATTCCTTGAATAGAATACTGTATTGTAAAATAAAATCTTTACCACACAGATGATGCCAAGAGGATGTGACTGTTGTTTTGGAAGTAGTCGATGGGACTCTGACCAAGCATGATGTCGGCTAGTATGTAACTGCCAAAGCAGTAAAGCATCGCACAGAGCCAGGACGCCACAGGACTCTTACGGGACAATTCTACAGCACCTAAACAGAAAAAAATTAAACCAATACACAGTTAACGTATGCATTCACAAAGCTGTTCATTGCAGGAGAAATATTATCCCATAAATTGTAATCAAAATTATTACAAACTTCCCTTTTAAATCACTAGTTTACAGCTCTTAATGGCTTTTTTTGTCCATTGTTCTTTCCCACAGCAGATATTCTTGATTCTATCCCTCTTTAGATATTTAACGTAAAATAAAGATCGGATCATAGAGTTTTTCATAAACTATTTAGATACATTGAATGGTTCCTGACAGCACAGTTTCTTGTGTTTAAGTGAAATATCAAAATCTGAACAGGTGTGGTTATGTATAGTGGCATTTTGACGGAAAACTGATACTCTGAAATGGAGACTAAAAATAAGCGGAAGACTCAAGCTGTTTTTTTTCTCTGCCAACTGAAGCCCTGTTTCACCCCTGACCTCTGACCTTTCCAGAAAGTGTTAAGTAAGTAAGTTTCTATCTTGGAATATTGTTAGAATTGGAGGCTATAAATGGAGTTCTTCAATCTACAATTGGAGGCTATTCTTACAAATATATAATTACTGTACTTTTATTTATGTACTTTTTATTTACTTTAATGTCACTTTTTTTGCAATTATTGTATGCCAGAACAACATGAGTTTGAATGAATATTATTTCCTAGACAGAGTGCACTCAGAGTGCTGCTAATATGCTTTACAATTTTCAAGTAATACCACATGCAGTAAAAATCTTCAAGCAATAACAATATTTAATTTAGATTTTTTGTTAACAGAATAATAGAATTGTACCAAATGTATTTGTGAAATCTGATAAAAGGAATGTAAAATATACATCTTGATTAAAATCACATGTAATCAACTTCCCTGTCCTATTTCTAGAGCTTTGGTTTGGAATCTCGGGGACAGAGTCTATTTTCAGCTCTTCTATTTATTGCAGTGACGCTCTTGAGCCTCTCTCAAGTTACTAGATGGTTTTTGAGCTCAGGCTGGGAGACAGTAAACCCCAATAGCAGCCAACATGCACAAACAGAAATATTTCATGTTTTAGGATGGAGATGAAAATACATGCATTCAAAAGTTTTTTTTTTAAACGTCACCATTTTCTTATGTCTTGGGACAAAAAAGCGTAAACAACATAATTCATACATTAATTAAGGCCACTTACAGTGCATGGTTAAAAATACTTTACTTATTACCAAGCAAGAAAATAATTGCCCTAAGTTAATTCACATGAATGTAACGAGAGATAAATATTTAAATCACTCTCTCACACATACACTAGCAGATGTTGTAATACTGAGAAATTGTTCTTACCTGGTTCGTACTTGAGGTAAAGTATGGATACTATATAATAAGCAAGATCAAAAACCGGAAACATGGACATTTTCGAAAAATAATGGGTTGTTTCGCCCAAATTTAAGAGATCCATTATCTCCATAATGTTCGATTTTGTGACTCGCACAGATTGAGACGCTGGACGTCTGCTGGACTGACTCGGTGCCCGCTCACATTCTCGTGCCTATTAATACAGAGCCAAGCAGGTGCACTGATGATAAGACAAAATGATACGCCAATGGCTGCTCCGCGAATCCCCCGACCCGATCAACGATTTCCGTCTAAACATAACTCGGGTTCCCCTATAAAGCGTTTTATAGCATTTAGCACATTTTCAATGGTATGATTTCTTCAAAATGACTGCAAATGGCTGCAGAGGATCATGTGACTTGCCAGTGGGTGGCAAAACCTAAAACTATTTTCAGTGCTATTATTGCTATATACTTAAAAGGCTGATATTTCCTCTTTACAGTGCAGGAATGCAGGGTATGTGACATCCATCCGTCCATCCATCCATCCATCCGCTAGGTGAGCGCGCACAGCTAGGTGAGCGGGGTAGCGCTTGGATCTGTTATACAGTATTTGTCCATTTGACCAAAATGTCTACTATTATCCTGAAGTAGTGTGATGTCTTGCCACCAAAATAAGTTAATTAATAGTCACCTTAATACGCAGCCGTCGTTGCAATGACTCAAAAATACTCATCGGAATATTATGGAACTGTGTCAATGAAAAGAAATGATCTTAAATGACTACTAATATGAGCTATAATACTACTATATCTACTGGGCTCTGAAATTTTCCGTTTGTTTGAAAACTTCTAAATATGGCGTGTATTATCTCGAAAGCGTAGCCTCGTGGAGGCTGGCTTGATTATCAAGCGCTCAATTATCATTCATACCTGAACAAATATCGCTGCTCGGGTTTTAAATGTACGACTGGCTGGATTATTTCACTAGACCTGGCAACTCCACTGTCACATAATCTGATTAGGTTTATTCTGTCAGCGAAACGCGTCTTCCTGCTAACTTCACGTAATCAACCACACACACACACACACACACACACACACACACACACACACACCTGCGACGTTCTGCTAGTTCACGTGCGTTTGTTACGTCTGTAAACACAAAGATGACCTTATTCACCAAGATTAAAGAGCGCATTGAAGCCTTCTTAAACGAGAAGAATATATTCACCGACTGTCTTAACAAGATCGAAGAGAAAACGGGAATCAAGAAACGTTACGTGGCGCTCGGTAAGTTCGAATTCTCCAGCAGGCCGAATACCTTCTTTCATCTAGAGCAGAATTATTGTGTGTTTTTAGACATACGTGCTAATAATGAAATATTGGTGCAGTTCATAAAAGGCTATCTTCAGGAGGGATTAGACTGGCATAAGGTGTAATACATTTACTCATTTAAAACAAAAAATTAATTGATATAAAAAAATTTGAATCGAATACAGAATTGCACAAAAACACTTTCACCTAGTAATATTAGAAGATGCTGCTGGTGTTACTTTGAGAGAGATGATTTGAAAGCAGCAGAGTACAATTGCACTCCAAATTACATATGTACAGTCTTGAATAATTAAATGTGCACATATATGTATTATATACATTATTCATACTAAAATGAATGAAACTGTTAAAACACTTAGCCATTGCAGTGACTAGAAGTGTTCATATACAAATATGCAGTTCAGAATATTGTGAACGAACTGGTTTGTTAAGCAAGCAGTCTTGCACTTAACAAACAAATCAAACTTAATGTACACAGTGCAAGTCAAGCTATTATGTGCTTGACGTTTTATTTTATTCCATATTTAGATTTCAATATGACAGTGGAATGGATTATTCAGTTGAAATGACAGTAAAAATGAATGGCAGACCTTTTGAACTCCCAATCGCATATAATGTATTTTTGATGTATCGTATTTTACACAAATATAAGATACCCTATTTTCTGTTTTAGTAGCTAAAAAACTGGAGGTTGCTTATATTCACATGTTTGAAATATACAAGTAAATTATAAGCAACCTTTTTTCAACCATTCAAAAAATGAACAATCAATAATAAATGTAAAATCCTATTTATGTAGTGTTGTGCTTCTGTGTTGTGTCCTCCACCTTTTTATAATGGTTCCGGTCTCTTGTTTCGGTACTGGTGTCTGGAGGCGAATGAGAGCCCAGTCATATATTATACGTACGGGATATCATAAATAACATGAACATAGAATATCAATTTGAACGTAGCATATCAATTTTCTATGTTCATCAAGTATATGATTGCTCTTTGATATAATCACATGCTAGTTGTAGTATTTTATTTACTGCATGTTGGGTTTTCTCTGTTAAAGTTGTGTTAACGGAGTTTTTAGTTTAAGAAGGTAGTATTTGTTCTGTGCAGAGACATTTCCTGCTGTTTTATAGACCCCATGACTATTACTATATTAAATGTTTTTACCATTAATAATGTTTTTACCAGATGCAACATTTCATTTGACTTTTATTGCTCTCACTTGAATATGCATGAATTTGCTTTTCTATAAGAACATGGTGGATTTGCACAGAACTGCAAAGGAGCACGTCTACAGCAGCTTCATGTTTCGCAAAACACAGACACCATGATAATAGCATTTTTCGTATTAATTCAGCATTTTCTGTATTCTAAAAAAAAATCTATTTTTATTTGTCTCACAGCTAAACATGGTTAAATGCAAATGCTTTACACAACAATTCTGGAGCAGCATACACACACACACACACACACACACACATTATAT
>CM051493.1:35884435-35926935 GCA_028031935.1 Paedocypris micromegethes
CACACACACAATATATATATATATATATATATATATATATATATATATATATATATATATATATAATTGTATCAATGCTGCACTGAGTGTTTAAATGCATCATTGTTAAATAGTTTTAATGTGGCGTCATTTGTTGTGCCATAGAAGTTCGCATGATTTTAAACTGAACAACAATATCAGTTGCTTAAACATCAAAATGGCTAAAATGCAACGCATGCAAGGACGATATAAAGAGCCAGAGTATATTACATTATACATGCTTCCTGCAGGAGCTGCATGCGGGACGAGTGCATATTTATTATTTGGATATGGGGCTTCTCTGCTTTGTAGTCTGGTGGGATTTATCTATCCTGCATATTTCTCGTGAGTTACAATTGCTTTTCATTCTAAACGATATAAAATATTCTAAATAATAAATTATAATTTTAAATAGTGTTTTTATGTCTTATTATGTGAAATTGCTGACTTCATTCTAAATGTGTTGATGAAATGTCTGCAGTATTAAAGCCATAGAGAGCCCAGGTAAGGAGGACGACACACAATGGCTGACATACTGGGTGATCTATGGCTTCTTCAGTGTGGCGGAATTCTTCACTGATATCTTTCTCTACTGGTTTCCTTTTTATTATATGTTTAAGGTGAGTAGAAAGGAATAAAATATTCTTGATTAGGAAAGACCGTGTCTAGTCTATTTCTCTTCTTTCATGTCCTATTTAAAGCGTTCAAAAAGTGGATAAGCTGTTTAAGTTTCAGGGAGCTTACTTGATCTTTTGACATTTGTCAGATTTACCGAGTTAGCAGATTAAGAGTCTAATTTATGTTTTCTGCACAGTCACTAACATCAACACCAAATAAAATAATCAAAATCTGGCCTGTGTTTTTTTACTTGTTTCTAGTGCCTGTTCTTGTTGTGGTGCATGGCTCCGGTTTCCTGGAATGGTTCTCAGGTTCTGTATAGATACGTGGTGAAGCCTTTTTTCCTAAAGCATGAAGCTAAAGTTGATGGGATGGTGAGCGACCTGAGTGGCAAGGCCTTGACTGCAGCCGAGAGCGTTACAAGAGAAGGTTTGTAAGGACACGTGTAAGCACTCATGTTTTTTTTTATTACGAATCAAAAATTGATTGATTCCAGATTTTAGGTTTTAATTTTAACAGTGAAAGTTTGAGTTAGAGCTAGTTATAGCTTAATTTTAAGTGCACCTAATAGTCAGAAACATACAGCATTTGTTGATTCATGGAAATTCATGCCATTTTACTCCGTACATATATTCCAATATGTACTTTTAATGGCTCTAACATCCGTCTGATGTGTTCTCCTGTTCTGGTGGCCATTCTCTTTTTCAGTCCTTCACACTCTGGTAAGAAACCGGACAATCGGGCCAGTAGATTCTGAAGCTAAAGGGCTGCCCAGTACATCACACGTATGTAGACGTCACAATCCATCCTCGCTTAAATGTGTTTCTCATGTGCACTTTTTTTTTTAATTCACTTCCTTTTCTTAGACGGAAACTTCTGACAAATAAATGGTAAGTTAGATGTTCTCTATATTTTATTTTCTTGCAGTAAGTACCTCATGATACCTCATGTTCCCACTTTTAGGTATCGCCTCAGAATTCTGAAGAACCGATTCACGCTGCAGTATAAACAAAGCGCTTTATCGTGTTTTAATTATGTAACTTTTTTAATAGAATTTACTTTACTGTTTTCAATGTTACAATTGTCAGTTTTGTAATTATTTTGTGCTGTTGGGGGTTAGCTTTTGTACAGTAATATACAATAAACTTGGACAAAGTTACACCTTAGATGCGTGTTTATGCTTTGTAATTTTTTCTATAAAAACAAATACAATCTTCAAATGCATTTAATTTCTTAGATCTGTCCAGATGGAGACTAGTCTTGTCAGAAATTCATTGTTTTGTGAAACACAAGTTTTGATTTGACCATCCTGGTCACTTTTGAAAATTAATTTTATTGTTATTATTATTATTAAGTGTGTATATATATATATATATATATATATATATATATATATATATATATATATATATATATATATAGTGAAGCACTCAGACTCTCACAACTCCATTACCTTTCAGTACAGCACTTTAAAAGGCAATGTAGGAACACAGCAATAAGTTAAATTAGAGCAACACACACACACACACACACACCACACACACACACACACACACACACACACACACACACACACACACACACAACCTGAGGCCTGTACTATGAAGCTGGATTAGTTGGCTAGCCAGGTAAGTTTAGGGTTAGTTTGTGCCAATCCTAGGTTTTGGGTGCTATGAAAGTAGCTCAGCTGTGATCGGTGTTCATCGCCATAGTAACTGATGCTACACAGCTAACCTGCTCCGGGGCAGGCTCTGGATTTGAGATCGCAGACTGATAACTGACCAATTAGGTGCGAGTAAAGCGACATGTGACGCAAGTAAGTTTCAGTGTCTGTTACAATGGCTTGTCCTTTTCTTGCAAATCCTGTGGATATTGGCGCACAAATTGTTAGACGAGCACTTTGCAGAGAAAGAGTGTTTAGGGACAGGCAAAATCCCTTGGCTTTCCCTGATGCATATCTATTTGAAAGATATAGATTTTCCGCTGACGGAATCGCATATCTTTGCGAACTTCTCGAGCCACGTAACACATGTTACACGTATAGTCACGCACTTACTGTACCGCAAATAGTATGTATTGCTTTGCGGTTTTTTGGAAACAGAAAAAATGTGTTAATATATCTCTTGTTGTTTGGACTGTTCTTTAGCATGCTTTGTGTATTTCACCACACGCTTATGGGATAAAAAAGTATCGGCAATTTGGAAAGCTATTTAAGCAAAGCGGCTGCGCGCAAATTTCTAGCTCGCACGGGCATGAAGATATGAATTTTAATAAGCCGCGGCGCCGGTCAATCCACCGTTATAAGTGCTTCTTTGCGGGACAAAGGCGCTCGAATCGGGGTTATGCTTCTTCGCTGGAGTAAATTCAAAAAGAACACTTCTAACATTAACTACTACATCATGGACGGCATAGCAAAAAACACACATCTGTATATGCCCACATTTAAAGAGTGCTCAAAGGCACACATAACACACTTGTAAGCAGCTCACACATTAATCATAATTTTCCAGAATTATTTTTGAAATGAGTAGGGTCGAAATTTGTGGTCAGAATATGACATCAACTATGCAACTTGTCAGAATAATACTGTGTGCTTAGTTTACTTTTTTGTTTTTGTGTACGAATATTACGCTCCTGTCCAATAGGTGGCGGAATGCTACATCGGACGATTGAAATCCACCATTGAACCTGAAGAACGAGAAGATTAGGAAACGCTGTCAAAATAAAGCGATTTTTTAATTGTAGCGTCTGTCTGTTTACAAATGAAGCACAGCTTTCTGTAAAGTTTTAGTAGACAGTCAGAATGAATTTTGTTTCTAAAAACAAGAAGCGGATGGTTCTGCCTGTTCGACCGGAACTTCTGAGCGTGGAGCAGATAATGGAGGATGTGAACCGATCGCACCCGAACGATCCCGTATTGACAGTTCTACAACATTCCGCAGAAGGTGGGAATCTTTACATCCCAGAAAACATTCCGGATAAAAGCTGGGAACACACACCTCTAACTTTAATCGCGGAAACACTTTAAATCCGTTCGTGTTTCACCAGGGCATGTTTCAAACGCGATACCTAGAATACTTGGAGAGTTTTCAAAACTGTTTGTTTTATATTTATTCATAAAACACTTTTCACAGTCACAGACTTTAAGCAGTCGTAAAGCAGCGGCATGATGCAGAACAAACAGTGTAATTTAACAATTATTTGACTGTGGTTTTTATCAGTGGGCAAGCAGAAATATGACGGTGTCTAGGAAAACAAAACTCAGAGAATAATAGCCCCAATGCAGTGCTCTCATTCTAACACACTTTTAACACCAAAAAAAGCTGTCTAATGTCTTATTACACAGTCACAGTGCGTCGTCTTTTATCAGTATTTGTCTTTAATCCTTCCAACGTTACAGATGTCATGATTTTTTTTTCTTTGCCTAATGTTCTTGTTCTTCACTTAGCTGAACTATAGAACCAGCCAGAACTTGGAAAGTGTAAAGTGTTTGTCTCAAAATCAAATACACATCACAACATTTTTTAGCAGACATGAGATTCTTAAAAAGATTATTAATGAATGATCACATCAGACAAAAGGTACTAATCACAGACACACTTGCATTTATACCAGCCCATATGTATTTTTGTGTAAAATACCTCTTGGTGTCCCACTTTGACTTAAATGCCTGTACACACACACACACACACACACACACTCACAAAGTCCTTGTAGAAATTTGAAATGTTAACATCTAAATATGACTTTAAACTAGTTAGTAGTAAAAAACGTTTTTATTCCAGATATGAAGTCCAGTAGCAGTGAGGTGGAGACGAGATACCAGCAAAGCAGGCACTACATCGGGCTGCATGAGAAGCTGCAGGACGCGTGCGGCTCCCTGGCACAGCGGAGACTAGACTTGTGCGCAGCTGGAGAGTCTTTAGACTGCGCTGTCATGAGTGTGAAGACAAACACACACTGACCCAGACGAGCCGTCAAATCATCCCCACTCACGATTTGCTGCTTCATTGACTTTCTCCGTTTTGGAAAATTATGAATAATGTTTTTGATCACGTGTCACGTCGACTAACGTCAATTGTTTCGATGTAATCATGAGATTAAAGTTAGATGTTTTATTTACCATCAGTTCTTTTTTCTGACTCATTCTTGATTCTATTGAATATGATAAGATGGCTTGGCCTAGATTGGCCATGCATTTTTTTATATAATTTTTAAAATGTATTATTTTTTAACATATTATATATATTTTTTAAAGATCAAAATCTCAGTAGCTAAGAGCCAGAGACACAGACAGGCCAATCGATCACATTCACTCTCAGAAAGTCCTGACTTTGAAACCACTTACCTGTGGATTAAGTTGGAATGTTCTCTCCATGTTCACATGGTTTCCATCTTATGCTTTGGTTTCCTCACACAGTCACGTTCAACGGTTTTAGTGTGTCAGAATTGCCCATGGTTTGAGAATATACACGTCTTCTCTATGTGGCCACCACTCCAGTGTATCATTTTGCTTTATAGTGGCTCAAGCTCCCCATAACCCAGAAAAAAAACATTTAGATTTAAAGGTAAAATTGTTTGTGGGTCTGATGGTTTAAGGTGCATCATCTAGTCAAGATTTCATGATTATGACTGGACTTACAGTATGTACTGAAACCCTAATTCACACAATTTTACATGCTAGAAAATTATTAACTGTATTAAATTATATACGTACATTAAGGTTGAGTTAATAACTCAAAAGCCACGTCTCACTGCGCTGGAAGAAATTACACACAGTTTCACACAGAAAAGTGAAATGGACACAAGCCTGATGAGAAAGTTTATTTAAGGCCCTTATTCTGGACACAACTGGGACTTTCATTTGCCTGGACGACACTTTGCATAAATGTTCTCCTAAATTCAAAACTGAGCTCACATCGACATTCAAAGTGGAGTGTATAAAACTGGAAGTGCTTTACAGAAGATCCTTTAAATAGTTGTGTGTTATTTATAAAGCAGAACAACTACTGCAAGACATCACACAGACTTCGCAATGAATTACAATCCCGAAGTCAAGAGTTCCGTTTGTCCAAGTGTCCAGAGGTGCCGGAGAAGATGATCAAAAAGGACATCTGGGCATCACTGACCAGGCTGTTGCCCCAGCCACTGAGTAGAGATGGATTGATGGATGGATGGATAGATGGATGGAAGAGTTCCATTTGATACGGCAGATGGTAAAAAACATTGAGGAATGTCAAGGGCAACTGTGACATTTCAACTAGTACTCGGTTAGTATATTTGACTAAAAGGACATTATCAGTAATGGACGCATGGAACATATGTTAAAGAAAAAGCATCTTGTAGAAATATGCACTTTAAAGAAATAAACATGAATTAATTCACCTGGCTTTCAATATAAGACCCAGTTTGGGTAAGTAAAAATAATTAATTTACACTTCATGGATTACGATGTCCTTCCTGATGTTGATGTTTAACATTATGTCTAGATAGTGTTTCAACGTTTTCGAGTATATTTGGCAAGAACAGTAAATTGTGCCTCTGTATTTAGGTTTACAACTGTGTATTGTTCATAGGTAAAATTAAAAAGCACCATTGTGAAAGAATAACTACGTTTAAACCCATAATGCAAAGAGTTGTGCTACAGTTGCATACTGTTCATCATGTTTAAAAAAAACTCCCCAATCAAACCTTGTGAAGAATGAAAAATGTCAAAACCGAGAACAAACTTTACCTGTTTTGTCAAGTTTCACACGGCTTGAATGAAAGTTAGCAATTGATTCTTTGCTCTAAATGTCATTTTGCTGTGGAGAAAGATCACAGTGCAAAACGACAAGCAAACGACAGAGTTCAGCATTATTTGACTTCTACAACATTCTAAAATACAGTAGAATGATGAGCCTGACATTTACAGAAAAAGAAAAAAGCCAGGCTAGTCTCTCCTGGAATAAGTTAGCATTTAGCTCGTAGCAAACGGTTCTGAAGAAAGTAATTTACAGTAGAACCACAACAGTATCACTAGATTGTCCATGATGATAACATATCTTGAGTAGATTTTACAAATTGCTGCTATATCGACCATCATGAATAATACTAATATCCCTAATAATATGCCTGTTATAAAGCAGACATTTCAGAATATAGTAAAGGAAAGAAAGTGCGGTGAGTTTGTCAATATGGCCACCAGCAAGAAGGTCCACGGTTTTAGACGGATCAGTCCAACGTGTTAGTTTGAGTTCATGTATCCACATGCGTTTGTCAGAGTCACAGTTGTCAAGGTAAGTTCTGGTAGAAAGTTGGAATTTTGACCAAAAGGTTGCAGGTTAGAATCCCAGACCATTAGGTTTCTCACCTGAAATGTTCTTGAGAAAAAAATGGAACCTGATCTGCTTAGTCTGTGAGCTTTGAATAAAGTAAAGTAAACATAAAGTAAAGTGGATTTAATGTGCGTGAACTTCGATCACCATCCTTGAGGTTTTGATGGATAGCTCTGCCGGGAAACATTGTACTTGTAGATGGCACGTAGACTTTTGAAGCTGAGGATTTGTCTCCAGGAACAGCTTTCAAATCATTCTGAAATCCATAAATTACTAAATCTAAACGACAAAACCATAATAAAGTGTTCAAGGTAACAAAGAATACAATTGGATGAACTCTTCAAACTTTTTCGCTTGACTTCTCAGGTATGGTCAGGGACGGACACTGGGACTGTGGAGAGCAGGTGACCACCGGTCTGGGGATGTAGTTGAAGGGAGTTACTCGGACAGCTCTGCTCGGGGAACTTTGACGGAAATGTCCAACACCACTACTGTGGCTTTCCATTGACTTGAACGTGCTGTAGGTCTTGACCGACACAATGGACTCTTGGTCTTGTGAGGTGCTCTCAATGGAGATGCTAGCTTTCCGATCATCTGTTGTCTCCTCTGAAAATCCCAGATCACTTCTCTTCGTTGGAGAGGTGCTTGAGTTGGTTTTACCGGCTGAGCAGTCTTCAGTTTGAACAGTGGCATCGCTGGTTTTGCGTGACGCCAGAGTAATTTTTGGCAGCTTTCTGGAGAGTTGAATGGCGTCCTCAGATATTTGCACCAGAGGAAGAGCAGTGGATGGTAGAGTGCTCTTTAAGATGTGAGGAACTTCTTCATCGTGAATTCTTCTCCAAGTCACCCTGTCAGCTTTTTGTGATCCAGCTCTCTTCTGCATCTGATTGGCATTCTTTTCACTTTTTGCTCGTTCACTGGAGTCTGAAGATGAGGAGCGAAGCGAGGAGTGGCTGGTGACGCGGCTCAGGAGATGAATGCTTGGGGAAGAAGAGTAGCGCTTGATGTTTTCATCTCGCGGTGGGATTTTCTTTGGCTCAGGTTTGGCACTCTGGGTCCTACAAGGACTTTCTGAGCTTGTTCGCCGATTGGATGGTTTTAAAGTGGGGTTCCTAGTAGCAGACATTCCTCTTGATAGAGGCTTGTTATTTTTGCAGACCCCTTCTTGCTCTGAAGAGAATTGTCTCGGGCCTTGAGCAACTTTCTTTAGTTCTTGACACCGAGAGGAACACAAGAAGACAGTTGGTGGACCCGATCCTGCTCTTCGAGGAGAGCCGTGTTGCAACGAAGGGACTGAATATGAAGAACTGTTGCGCTTTTGGGCTATTGAAGAGTCTTTGATGAAGGTCAGTTGTCTGAGAAAGCCACTGTTGTTAGATGTTGTACCTTGACGAACTATCTCTAGTCGGTTTCCTGGTGGGATTCTCTTTCCAGCTGCTTGGACATTTATTCTGCTAACGGTTGAAGACTGATTAGTTACTAATGGTGAAATTGTTCTTCTTTTTGAAGGGTTTTGCATGAATGGTATTCTAACCGGTGACTTCTGGGTTTTCCTGTCTATGGGAGATTTTGAGTATTGATCTGTGTTTGTATGGTTGCCAAATTTGTCTAAGGTTGGAGACGTTTCTTTCTCCTGGTCCTGCTTGGTGATTTGTGTGGAAAAAGTCGCTCTCTTCGGACGTTGTCTGCAAGGTGTGGAGCTCTGAGATGATCCTGATGATGAACTCTTGGGTATTCTGGCTGGAGGCGTTGAGCTTCTTTTGGGCAGGGATAGTTCAGCAAAATCCGAAGATTGGCTTAGTCTGTGTAGACTTCTGGACCGGTACTGACTCAGATTCTCATTTTTGGGTGCTTTCGAAGTGGTCGTCACTTTTTTAGGTGTTGGTCTTTGAGAAGGAGCTGTCTCTTTCTTCGGCATGTATGTCACTGTTCTGCCTCTGAAGACCACTGGCAAGTTCGGAACAGGTTTACGTGGGGCAAAGTCCAGTGGTTTATTAACCATAAAGTCATCTTTGAATACTTTCTTTTCTTTAGGTGTAAAACTTGATTCAGACATGAAAGACAACACTGATTCTGTCTCTGTAAATGATTCCTGGGACTTTGAAGCTTGGAGTTTAGTAATGATGGTGTTTGCTTCTTCTTGTATTGCTCTCCATTCAACACTGTTGAGATCAGAATCCTCTTCTGAGCACATTTCATCACTGTCCATGTCATTCTCGTGATCCCATGCCTCGTTGGCTGTTTTTATATTATTTTGCTTGTTCTTTTTCTCCACTCTCCGGTTTCTGATTGTTGGTTTGTTCTTCTGCTGAGGCATTGCAGACGATATGCATTTAAACAAAAGATCATCTTCTGAATCCATGCTGACAGAACTAGCTGAGCTGTTGTCTTCAAAGTGATGACAATTTTGCTGTGATTTGCAGTTGGACGTCACAAGCCGATTACCCTTCCATGTTTGCTGAGCATTTCCACAGGGTTCCTCAAACTCCGAATCACTTAAAGAGCTAAGAGAGGAGCTCAAAGAGTAACACGGTGGTGCTTCTTCTAAAATTAGACTTTGCTTGATTTTTTGAAATCCACTTTTTCTTGACTGGTAATGGAGTCCTTTGTCCTTTACGTTAGAATTCTGAACTGAACTTGTCTTGGTCAGCTGGTGTTTCTTCCGTCTAGTCATATTTGCAAGTCGATTCTCATCCTTTCGCTCTCTTTCTTTGCTTTTGGCCTTTTCGTTGGCCTGTTTCTGATGCAGAGATTTACTGCTCAGCCTGTTTTCATGAGCATAATTCAATGCTGAAGTTTTATGATTTGGACACACGTCTGCCTTTTGTTTTCTTAGAGGTATATTTAACTGGGACATGCTTTTGGACAAATTCTGTCCTTGCTTTTGAATTTTTGGAGACTGATATAGAATTTTCTCTTCCGCCTTTTTTGTTATTTCCTCACTGTGCATCAGTAATTTCTGACTTGGCACCAAGTGTCTGATGGTTTTGTTTGGCTGATTTGTGATTATGTGAGGGGGACTCATTTTTTTAGTCGCTTTGTGGAAGCGAGAAAAAGTGCGCAGCTCTTCGATTCTTTTTTCTTCTACGTCCTCTGGCTCTTTGGAACTTTTATTCTTTTTTCTTTCTTTCACACCATCAGCTCTGACGAGAAACTGATGCTGATCTCTCAGGTGGGTGTTTTTTGAATAATTACCGGTTGCTCCATCGTCATAGTTGTAGGATCCATCGTGATATTTGTCTTTATAATACTTCAGAGCACTCATTTGAGTTTTATTCTGTAGCATCATACACATAGGCAGTGATTTCTGAGTCTGCATGTTGAGAACGTGGCTTGAGATCGCTGACATCACAGCAGGCTTAACTTTTTTAAACCTAGATGGCATAGCGGAATTAATACACTCTTTCAGTATTTCAATGTCATCGTCGGAGTTGCCTTCACTGTACTGGTCTTGTTCCTCCATGTCCACACCTTTTTCAGAACTCCCAGAGTCATTGTCCTGCAGCGGATTAAGTCGAAGTTCTACATCTTTCTGGACATAGTGCTCATGGAACGGCAGGGCACTCAGGCTGGAGGCACAGGAGAAATTCTCAACGGGTTTTTCCACTGTGAAATAGATCATGGTGTCTAAATCTGAAGGCAGATTAAATCTTTCTTTGAAGTCTGCCATCTCCATAAGTTTGCAAAAACTGTTTTCCCATTGACTTTCAGTTTCACGATGGGCTTGAGCGTCTGGTCCACTGGACTCTGCACAGCATGGAGTTTTGCTCCGGCTAGGAGGCATGGTTTGCCCTGGGCTGTCTGGTAAGTCACTGGGACTGATGGTTCCACTCACAATCTCACTGCATGGATCACTTTGGATGGAACTGGCAATTGAAGGAGATTCAAAGCTCCCAAGGGAGCTAACCGAACTGCAACGGCTCATTACCAGAGGAGTTTCATGAAGGTAATTGTCTGAGGAGCTTGACGGAGTCATGTCTTCGAGATTTGAAACAATTTCTTTAAAGAACTTGTCGTTTTTAAAGGTACTTGGTATTTCGGTTGATGCCGAGCTATTGCCAGCACAGACTTTATCATCAGTTACTAACAAGTCGCTGTCACTCAAATGATCAAAAGTCCCGTCGTCTTTTCGTTCATCACTTATATCTTCCACCTCTATGATTTCTAACGAGGAGTCACTTTCAAGTTCGTTTTCAGTCTGACTCTGGCCATCAAGAGCTTCGTCCCCAGAAGACAGGGATGACAGGGAACTGCAGCGAGAGAAGCAGATTGGCGTGTTCTCCACTGAATACTTCTGAAGTGTCTCCAGCTGTCCGATTGTGGGGCTTTTTGTGGAGCATATTGGTGAAAATTTCACCCCGTTTCCGCCCGTCATGACTGTTGGAACCCAAGCTTGTTTTTGCAGGGTTTGTGCTGCTATGTTTATTGAAGGCTTCACAACATCAAACTTGGCACCACTCGGGATCAATGGAACATGCAAATATGAGGGAGAAAGCTTGACGGTGGGGATGCTAGAATCTGAAGACATCTTGTTAGATACCGTTGCTGGTGTGCCCAGAAACTCTTGGCTCTTTTCTGTTCCTGAAGAACCTGAATCAGGCAACTCACCATCTCTGTTTGGGTTCAGATCTCTCTCAGGGAGATCGTTCTGGCTCATGACTCTTTGCATCTCGCTGCTCAGCAGTTCTTCATGAGTCACTTTAAGGTCGAGTTTATTTGGACGCTGTTGTTCTTTTGGCCTTGCGGAGTCATAAATTTGATCATGGCTGCCACAATAGCCATCACTGGCACTATCACTATGGAGACTATCATTGGCCAGACTCGAGCTGAGGGTTTTAAGAAGCATGAAGTCATGTGGTTCGCTGAGACACTCTTTTTGTGGAAAAGAGCTGGTTTGTGAGAGAACGCATGGCGAGCAGGAGATAGCTTGTGCTTCATGAGGATCATCCGGGCCACTTTTCCAATCCAAATAATTATCTTCTGAGCTCAGGCTGAAGCTGTCCTCTGAGTATGTTTGCATGGTTATATCTTCTACCAGCTTGTCAATTTTAGCCACAGTGTTGGTGATCTTCTTTGCCAGTTTTTCAGCCACCACAGTCATTTCGTTATCAGGAATCTGTGACAATTTACCATCATTTGGGAAGGTGTCACTGCTCTGCTCAGGTTCCTCTTGCTTATTGAGAAAGTTTGAACTGTTTAGGAATGTCGAGAGCATAGAGAAGGTTCCGGTGTCCAAGCTGGTGGACACATTGGGTGCTTCATCATCATCAAAACATCCAGAATCTGACGCGTAGTCTTTTGCAAGGCTCTCGACTTGTCTGAGTGGTTTGTTAATGTTCTGGTGCTTGCAGCTTTGCTTCTCGATTAAATCGAACGTCTCCGCCAGATGTTTTGCATTTAGCTCAGCCTCCAGTGCTTTTTGTTTCCTCATGTAGAGGAAAGGCATGCAAGATCCGGGAGAAATCACAGCCGTGTCCTTATATTTGAGAGGCCGGTTTGAGAGAAGGTTCCGAAGAGCTGCAGAACTTCCCATTGCAATTATTTTATGCTTTGAATGGATAAGATTACGCAGCATGCTCACTGCTCCTAGGTCCCAAAGTAGCTCCTGGTCTATCGGACAACGTGCTGACAAGTTCCAGAGGGTTCCACAGGCGTTACTCACAATGGTCAGACTGTGAGATCGCAAGTGCTGCAGCAAAGTATGGAGGCAGTTGTGTTCCCTGAGCGTTTGTCTGGATTAAAGCATAGAGAAGAATTAGAAGAGGCAAATTAAGAGGTAATTTGTGAATTTCAAATGAACAATACCTGTAATCGTCTCGAGTCGCAATGAGACTGGACACATTGCGTAGAATGCCTCCGCCGCTCTCGATAATAGCCAGGGAGTTTGTTTGGCACCGGTAAGTCAGAGTACTAACCAAAAACCCAAGAGCACCATCAACGGAGCAAATCGCAACCTTATTTTCGGTACTGTGTGCCGACAAGTTCCACAGGGCGCTTAACACACTCTTTAACGTGGATTCCTGCGGAGAAAACAATGTTTATTTGTAACTTGAGGACATAACTGCTTGAAAACGAAGGAAAATAGATCTTTGACCGACCCTTGTGGCCTGTAATGCACATGTCATGAGTGCAGACACACTCCCAGCGTCCCTTAAAGTCCGCTTGCTGTTTACATCCGCACGCCATGACAAGTTTCTCAATATGCTTGAAACCACCTGAAAGCACAGAGCGAAAAAGTGTGTTCAGTCGTTAACAATCAGAGACAGGTTCGATTGGCAATGTATGATTAGATTAGATAATATTAGTTTAGATTAGATCAGATTATTTATGACTTTATTAATCCCACAAAGAGGAAATTTTGGTGTTTACAGCGGCATGAAAAAAACAAAAAGGTAAAAACACAAGCACTGGAAAAATCGTGCAAAAGGTGTCTCTGACTGTAATGAAAGTGAATCAACAGTCAACAAAACTAGTAAAACATTAACAGAACAGTAAAACACCAAAAGTAAAAAACCATTAATCCAAAGAATGTATGTATTTAATCTTAGATCATGTTGATACCTGCTGCAAATCTTCACTGTCAAATCCAAGCTGTGCGACAATGGCTTGGAGGCATCGTTTCTTTGAGCAGAGAGTGGCCTGAAAAATTCAACATTATTAATTCCTTTTTGTACAGCCAGGTCAATAAGGAGCAAAAAAAAAAAACTACTTTTAATAAAAGTGCATTGCATATAGCTCTTAAACTACTACTGAATCTCTAGAAACCAAATTCTCTGAATCAACTTTGTATTTATCTGGGAATAGAACCCGTAACTTTGGGTATTGCAAACAATCTGCTTTATTGAACAATAAGCCTCAAGTTGTGTTTTTTTTCAATACAGTAGAAAAACTATTCTTTAAGTAAAGATATTAATATTGACTTACGAGACCAAGTCATATATTAACAATAATTTGATTTTTGTTCAATTCTATTTATGTAGATTTATAGAGTATTTTAGAAAACATTTGTTTCAATGCATTACATTTGTTTATTTGTTTGATTTGAATTTTAAATACTGTATAGATTTTGGTAATACAGTATGGAATATTTAGTTTAGTATGTGTTTTAAATATTTTGAACAATGAATATATGTGTTGAATATTAAGAATAATATTATATATAATATACATTATGAATTATATTTACAGCATACAGTATTTTGAATTTAGTAAATAATTAATATAGACTGTATCTTCTGATTATTGTATGATTGAGTATATTGTATATCGTATACAGTCTTAACTTACAAATATGTTTGACATATTTTGAATATGCAATGCATTTGTTGTGAATATTTGCATATTGAATACATAATATTGAACATACAAGTTTAACTAGAAATGTACCTTATTAACTACATCTCCGTAGGTAAGATTGGTGAGTGCCATCCCACCGTACCGCCGCAGAGCCATATTGATTGGTTCATTGTGCTTGGTGTACAGTTCATGGTCCAGAAGCATTAACTCCGCAATGGCTTGTAGAGCCCCTGAATGCATGGAAAGAAAGATTCTAAATGGCCTGAAGTTTTTCAGTCCATCCAAGCTACACGTCACATACCCAGTTCGTTCATTGCTCTGCGGTATTCTTCTTCAAAAGACAACTTCATCACTGTGCAGAGGGCCTGGCAGATATGCGGATCGACTGGCTCGGGGATTTCTGTGAATATTACAAAAAAATCTAACAGTTGAACAAATAAATAAAATGATGTGATATCCAGCAGTAGTATAATTTCAGAGTGAATATTAATGAGATGTTCGGAGCGTTTGACTCACCCGTTGTTTTGGAAGCATTAGTGGAAGGTGCAGTTATATTCTTCTCAATCCAGTCCCAACCATTCTCACAGTGAGATCGGATCTGCTCTAACACGTGGAGAACCCTCATCTCACGCCGGGCCTGGCCTTCGTCTGGCTGCGAGTATATGATGTTGTGCAGCGCCGCACTGGCTCGTGAACGGGCTTCTCGGCTGTAGCCGGTTCCTCCTGCTTCTCCGTTTCCCTCATGCAGTATTTGCACCAGCAGAAGGACACAGCCTGACTTCCGCATGGCGACGCAGCTCTCCGGTGAGCTTGACATTGCCAGGAGAGTGCGGGACACCTCCTCTCGGTCTCTGGAGGCCAGCATGGACAGGATCCAGAACACCATTTCCACCTGCAAAGCCAAGGTCATTGGATTTTTAATGTCTTCTGACTCAGCATTATGGAATGCACCTGTTTAATTGGAAGTGTGTTGCTGGGTGAATAAAGACATGTAAAGGGTGTGTGTGTGTGTGTGTTTGCTAGACAACTACTATTATCCCTTGGAATTCAAATTCTAGTTTATTAATAATAACTAGTATATTACTATTTAATTATTATTATATCTATATTTCTTAATTTTACATCTTTATACTATACATATAAATGATTCATATGTATGCATTTTAGGACCGTCCTTTATTTGCAAGGTGCAATAGACAGATTGACAGTGAGTGCATCACTATATCTATGTACAGTATATCATTTTAGATCTATAAGTAAATATGAATACCTTGCTACCAGCTTCTCCGTGGGCTCCCAGAACACCAGCGTTTCCGGAATCTGCTTCTAGAGCAGACATCTTTGAAGTACTCTGTAAGTACAGAGTTTTAAAAATTCATAAATTAGGTGTTTGTAACTTTGTAAGATAACACAAGCACTGTTAAGTAGCTTGTGAATCATAAATAGATTTTAAATTGTAAATGTAAATTTTAACGATTACATTTTTCGTTTAAAATGTTAGACAATTGTAAATGTATTGAAATATGAAAAATGTCTCATATTTCTCTATTTACTTTTACTGTTTGGTTTAAGCTTTTATAACCATTTTTCAAGTCGCTTACAGGATTTGTGAAGATCACTTCACATTTTTCTTTTACATGTATTTATTACTACAAATATACAGAATTATGAAAACATTACTGAATATAGTATGAAATTATACTGAATACAACATGCTTTCATATATATGGCCACAAACACTGTATTCATTACTTTGTCCAGAAATAATTCAGAAGAGGAACAAACCTGAGCTTCTACTAGACCCTTCTTCACCTGAGGACACGAGCTCTGAGAATCATGAAGCTCCTTCTCCAGCTGCTCCAGACGGGCCACACGGATCTGTTTGTAGGAGCAGGATTAGAATAAGGATGAACAATTCTAAAGCTTTAAATCCTTCGGAAAATTTAAACAATAAGTTTAACAATACAGTACTTGGTTATTTCTTTATGAAGTGGCAAGTTTAATGCTTCATTACAAAAAACTGCCTTCTACTATTTATACATTCTAGAAGGATCTAAAATTGGCTTGCAATGAAAGACAAAGGATTATGGGTTGTGTAGTCAGGAATAGTGTGATTCTCAAAAGAATCATGGCCAGAAAATGTATTTAAGTTACAGTTATTTCAAACCACATTTTTCCACATTGATTTAAATGAAAGTATAAAAAACTGATACATTATTTGGCTAAAATATAATCCGTGAATTATGGATTTTTCACTATAAAAGTATACTCATTTTAGTATCCCTGTGTAACTAAAGGTACTATGCTCTTGTTATTCTCATGTCATTATTCGAATTAAATAAAATGAAAGATTAGACCAGAAGAAAAAAAAACTGAGAAGAAAATCATTCATGTGACAGAATGTGTACAAAAGATTGAAAACCTTTGTTAAATTGGTACATTTGGGCATTTTACATTCGCCTCTTACTTGAGTTCTCTGAACCATCTCATCACTGGTGCCAAAGCGTTTCTCCATCACCGAGCGCAGCTGCTGAGCTTCAAACTGCAGCTGCTGCCGAATAAGATCCACTTGAATAGAAAACTGTTGTGTAGAGAAAATAAAAGAAAAAAAATGTCACAAATGAACAATGAAACGTTGTTAATTGGCTTTTTATTCTTTACTCATCTAACAAAATTGAGACCAATCAGCCCAATTAATAAAATATTCTTTAATCATTAGCCAATTAGATTGAATCATTGTAATCTGTACGTAAGTTTTGATTACCTGACTAACAAACAGATCACGACAACAAATGTGTGAACTGACCAAGCATAAATGTATTTATAGGAAGAAGATGTGAAGAGCAATAGGAAGGGAGACCGGTGGAATAACTAATATATTAAAAGGAAAAAAAGAAAGCAGCCAAAACACAAAGTGCTACGTGAATCTCTGACAGTAAATAACAGCTTATCGGTCTAAAAAATGTATTATAAATTGAATTTAGAATACAGTAATACTGTACTTGTATTACGTATATTACATATAATAATTATTTATATTTTCGATACATTTTTCTTGATCATTGCATCTTGAAATCAATATATCCTGTACAAAAACACATGTAGCGGTAGGAACAATCGTTGTTTACCGTGTCCAGCCGCGGGAGTTTCGCCAGTTTCTGAGACAAGTTCTGGAGCTGCGAGTAGTACCACAACTGCTCCTTCTCTTCTTTCTCTATTTCACAAAGCAACATACACCTGCAGAATACAGAACACCTTCTCATCTCAGTCTCAATAGAAAACTCTTCTCTCTTCTCAATAGAAAAACAACTGCATATGGGCATTTGAATAACCTCTCTTTGCAGAGCTCCTCTAAATGCTGAGCAGTGACTCGGCCTTCTAGGCTTTCTTGTAGATGTAGGTGACCGGGGTGTACAGCTCCCTCGCCGGATGACTTTTGGGACAGGGGGCATAAGGGACTCGGGGCTCGGCCAATGATGCTGAGTCTCTCCTCTTCATCACCCTCGCCGTGGCTAGCCATTGTTTCTGGAAACGTACGCACTTCATAAGGCTGGAACTTGAGCTCATAGTAGTTGGTCAAGTCCATATGCAGCTCTGAAATACAAACAATAATACATTTTAACAAGTTATTTCATACAATATAGCATGTTTTAATCTAGATCAAGGCACTGGGAGAGAAAGGCCCAGATTTTCAGCAGTACCTTTAAGCTGGTCCAGCTCGTCATTTCGGCCTGAAGACGAAAGCGTTCCTGCTTCTTGCTCTAATTTACTCTGAAGCTGCCTCAAAACCACCTATGAAAGGAAAAAAAACCTTTACCAAAATAACCCAAAGACCCAAAAGAAACACAAATTTTGTCTAATTTGAAAAAAAAAAAACTACTTAAAAACCACGGAATCTGATAGTAATATCAGTATAATATCAGGCGTAAATGCATTTAAGACGTTGAACGTTTTCTTCTCAAATACATGTAATACATTTATTTGAGGAAATGTATTTCTCAACTTGTCTTAAAGGTGTGATGGAGATTGGAGAATAATAATCTCTTTTTGTTAAATTAGAAAACAATTACACTGATATCATTTACAAAACCAATGAGTTACAGGTATTAAAAACCACTGATATCAGTTAATAAATACATTTTTAATTGTATATTAATTTGATGAGAACTCTCATCATGCATACATTTCTCCGTGGCTGCACTGACCTTCATGTCAGACGTTTCATTCTCCAGCTTGGACAGATGGTGAGAGTTGTCCTGGAGCTCGCGACGTAGGTGAGAGTTCTCCTTATGGAGATCCTCCACTAGTCGCACCAGCTGATTATAGGAAGCCATCGGGTATGACATCATCACTCCATGAGGTTCCTTCAAAGACATCAAAACAATGACTCATTGGAAACTAATGCAACATATTTGTTTTGTTACGACCTCATTATTGGTCGGCTGTAGGTTGGACGAGGCAACGAAAATATTCTCCTGTCCATCTCATACATAGTAAAGGTCAAGAAGCAATTTAGTCCACTGCATCGCTGAGTGTTCCAAGACAATTTATAATGGGAAGACGAATCCTAACGGGGCCAATCAGGTATGTTCAGTTAAAAAACTATCTGAAATAATGGTCCAGAAGTTTAACTTTGATGGCTCATTAAAAGTACAGTCCTGATTCAGACAAGCAAACGAGAACTGAGACGCCCCCATATTCTCATTAGTTTTGAGGAATGATAAACCGCTTTTCAGCTTTTTTCAGCAAAGTTCAGTGCAGATCAAATGAAACATCAAAATAACACGAATGACATTGTTTGTGTGTGTGTGTGTGTGGTGTGTGTGTGTGTCCATGTGTGTCAACTACATATAAACTATAGTGATTAAATGCAGAAATGTTATTAACTCATTTTCAGCCATCCTTTGCCATTTATACTTTTAAATTTGATTAATATGGAAAAGCAGTAAATTATCAACCGTTATGTTTATCAAATATATCCAGTCAACGTAACCCAGTTCCAACTACCGTACACATCCTAATTTTAAAAATAGACAAACATATTTAAGAAAAGAATACCCAAGATGGAATAAGAACCCTTTCTCTAGTCTGCGCTTTGTAGGCCACAATGCATGCTGGGTAACCTCAGATATCAATCCCTGGTGGAAAATAACTGAAAGAGAATTAGTAAGCTGCCAGTGCACTACAGACATTCCAGACAGTTTCCATGGTAACGCAGTTTCCCGGAGCTCTACAGAAACAAGGCAATCTCAGCCGATACCAATGTGGACGGATGCGAAATGATGCCCAACTGTGCCAAATGTCTCATTGTTGAAGCACCTCACATTCTTAAATAAAAGATAGCATGGCTTTGTTAATCGAGACACAGGAGGTTACACTCAAACCTTTCCTGACTAGAAATAACAATTTATATTTTGCATAATGTTTACCAATCACGTCATTGTTTTTTTGATGCACACGGATAATAAAGCGACACTATTTTAAAAATGGATTTTTGGTTTTGTCCCCAAGGTGACCTCTAAATTCATGGCATTAATTGATATGTTGTGTCATGTGTCTACCGTTCGTTTGTTTGTGACGTAACTAGAGCCAGAGGAAGAATAGAAAAATACAATTAAAACTTTGCATTACACAAATATTTTAACGAATACAGTATTGTGCATATAATTTCGAAACAAAAAATGATTGGCGCTGTTTACATGATAATAATATATTTATACATATAACTAAACATTAATTAATCATTCAGTTCAATCATTCAATCTGTGAAACTTATAATCTTATAATATCTCATGTTTGTGTGCGCATTTAGTCACATTTGTGTGCGCATCTAGTCACTCTCTCTTTCTTACACTGATATTCATTCATTGTAATGCCTGAGTACTCACACTTCGTGCCATATTTTGCTTTTGGAAGATTGATTTTAACAAAAAGCGCCCATGATTGTTTTAGTCCAAGCCATTAAAATATGTTGTTTGTGTGTGTGTCTGTGTGTGTGTGCGTGCGTTACATCAATTATAATATAATAGATTTTTGCGCAATTTAAAAAAAGAGAATGAACATTTTAAATTATCTTTTAAAAAACATATTAAAATAATATCATTTTGAAGATTTGTTTCAAAAGACTTTGTTTAACATCAGTAAACTCTAATCTAACATACAGTATATAATATCATATAAAAATAATAATAATAATAACAGTTCAATTGTTTTTTGTACAATGCAGTTTTTAATCTTCTTTTAGTATTTAAATAATCTATATACACCATATATTCATTTTTTATTTATTCAGTTCAATTTTGTTTTTTGTTTTTATTTTAATGATCATTTTAACAATTTCGTTATTTTGCTTTAGAAACTTTCTCTTTGCTTTGATGTTATTAATTGTAAGTTCCCCACTGTTGAAATGAAAAGTTGTTCATATTGTATCTTTTCTTAATTTCATGGTGCTGGATCACACACCAATATGGGTTCTGACATTTGTCCATATCTACTGATGCCAATATTTGTCAGGGGTTTCGTCAGGTCACAGTTCAATAACAAACTACACACACACACACACACACACACACACACACACACACACACACACGTGTGTTTGTAACCCTGTGATAGTTAATCTGGTAATCTAGTGAAGATGTGTCCTAATCTATGTCCCAATGACACAATCAACTACGTATAATCACTAGATCCAGCCGCACTGCAATTGAAAGAAATATCTGAATCCCTTTTCCATATCTGGGTCACATGGAGTGAAGTAAATACCAGAAACAGTCTCTGGATTGGTGGTAAATAACCACTACACACTCACACACACACTCACTCATACCCATAAGCAAATCTTCCAAATGCTTTATTAATGGGCGGCACGGTGGCGCAGTGGTTAGCGCTGTCGCCTCACAGCAAGATGGTTCCGTTTGACACTTGCGTGGGTTTCCTCCGGGTTCTCCGGTTTCCCCCACAGTCCAAAAAACATGCGTTTCAGGCTAATTGGAATTGGTAAATTGACCATAGGTATGAGTGAGTGTGTGAATGTGTTTGTCTGTGTGTCCCGCTCTGCGAATGGTTGGCCACCAATCCAGAGTGTGTATCCTGCCTCCGGCCCTAAGTCGCTGAGATAGGCGCCAGCTCCCCGCGACCCTGTAAAGGATGAAGCGGTAGAAGATGACTGACTGGCTTTATTAATGACTGTGGGAGGAACCTTGAAACCCAGAAGAAACCCACGTAAACCCCCCCCCCTGGGCTTTAAGCTGCCCACAGCTCCAGGATTGTGTATGCATCTCTTGTGTGTGTGTGTTCATAATTTTCTTTCTGTTTCGTTCAAACAGTCAAAACTAGGAATTCAAGGTAAAATTAATTTGTTAACAATGAAATTAAGGTAAAACCCTCTTTTTGGTAAAAGATGATCATATGTTACAACACAAGCGCAAATTCTGGATTGGTTTTATCGTGAAAGAAACGACACTAAGCGTTTCAGTGTTGTCAAAAAAATGTCTTTAGTCACACTATCCAATAGTCACACTTCAATAAACTGACACCGAAGACGACAATCCAGCTACTGTACAAATGCTAAATAACTGCATTTGATAAGGCATCCATCCATTAAGTGTAATTGCAGCATCCGTGCCATTTTTTTTTCAAGCGAAATTAAAATGCTAAAAAAATGTGAACCATCTTTTTAAAATACGTACAGTATCCACCAACAAGAAACATAATACAGTCCACGAGGTTAAAATAACAGTTCATATTGGCATAAATACTGTATTTCAAAATGTATTTTCAAATCAAACACATCTTTTTATTTTTCCATTTCCCAAATAATTTAAACAGAGCTCAGCTTACACACATTAAAAGACTTTCATAACACTAATGGTTAGTTTTCTTTGTTAATTAATTACTGAAATGCTTTTAATGGGTGTACTTAAATGCACTTTTAATTATTAATAGACTAAAATAAAAAAATAATAAAAAAAATATATATATATATATACATACATATATACGTGTGTATACACACACACACACACACACACACACACACACACATATAACACATCAATTATCAGTGTTGACAGAGATTAAAACATTATAGTTAATTATTAGTTAATTTTACTAGAAACACAAAGTAGTTGGTGGTTTAAATTATCCATAATGTTGTTGAATTAAAGCCCAAAATAATGAACGTTCACTAAGTGGCATGGTTTGTGCAGAAATGGTCTGATAAAGGCAAGAAGCAACGGAACAAAGAAAATGGAGGATGCTCCCCCTCCTCTTCCTCATGCCTGACTCACTCCCCCCCAACCAGACCATGTCTCCAAACAACCGGTCTCTCAATGGCTGCCTGGTTACCAAAGCAACATCACCTGCAAACGAAGAACCCATGACACAGAATCCCACATCCGAGCCAGCGGGGCCTTCACGCAGACGATGTGTTAACCACTGTGAATCATTTATACAAAATGGTGGCTCTCTATAACTGTAATATTTAACAATGAGCAGCTGCTGTAACAGATCTAACATTTTCTAAAGAAAATATCTATTTTTTGTCTGGTAAAGCAGATATTATTAACATTTGTTACATTTGAGTCTAATAACAAATGTAATAGTGATTTCGTCATAAACAAAATCTAACCGATGCCACAATGATGCAGAATCATTATAAAACATGCATAATGTAACCATGTCATTTTCTTGAACAACATATTTTTTTCCATTCAAAGAAAATTTGAGTGCTTTGACTGCTTGAATGCAACATTTCTCGATCACCATCCATGTGAAAACTGAGATCAGACAAGCTGAGTAAAAAGCAACTAATAACACAATTCAGCCCTACAGCCAGTTTAAACACCATTGTATGATGTATGTATTAATATTATATAAAATGTATATTCAAATTTAAACATTTTATGAGGCCCAAGGAAGAAAAACATTAGATGTTAATCAATAAGAATATTTTCAAATGACAAATACCAACACACAATTTGAAAACCAGACAATGCATGCTGTCAGCCAGATCAGCATTTGTGGACCAAATAATTTAGATATTATTTCACATTCGTTTACAAAGTATTCTGATTTATTACTGGAATAATTGTATTATGATAAAAAGGTAAAATATCGAGCTTGATTCAAGCTGACATCTAGTTCTGTCTGATGTTCTAGTGAAATAGTGATATTCTTCACATAATAGTGAAGAAAATAATATAATTCCGACTAACATATCACATCAAAGCCTCTCACAAAAAGCTATTCAAATATGAACATATTTTACAGTCGACGCATGTATATGTACACACACACACACACACACACACACACGCACACATATACATGCGTCATAGCATCTACAACATCTAATTAAGTCTTATATCACCTCGACACGTTGACTTATCGCAGATTTAAGCACATGCATGTTTTGCGAGTGATCGATAACAGCAAGAGATTAATTAATCGGAATCGTACCTCATATTTAGCAGCGCTGATGGTGTTTACTGTGCAAGGACGCGGCTTTCTCTGCGCGGATGAAGCCCCGCATTGCGTTCTGATGCCACGCCCCAAGCCCCCCGCCCCCACCGCTCTTATTCTGCTTCTGTGCTTCGCTCCATCATTTGTTCACGTGATAACGACAGTTTCATTTCACTCTCTAGAGCTCAGGTCTGTCGTCAGAGGCTTTCATTTTTATAAACGTAATTATTATTTTATTCAGAATTTTAGCGTAACATTCTTAATTGATCATTTGTTAAGTGTATTCGTCTTGAAGTAAATTAATAAGTTGGATTCTACGAAGTCAATAGAATTGTTAATAAAACGCAAAACCAGGTGATGAATTATTCAAAAAGTTATCTCAGAAGAATACGGAAATTTCATTAAGCCACTCAAAAATCTGAAAACAAAAACTATACAAAATAAGAATATTTCCAAACCTGGGTCTATAAAAACCAGATCAGAAATATAATCGCAAGAAACAGTCTGACAAAGACTTATAAAATAAATAATAAATGGATAATTTAGTCATGTTTTAACAAAGAACAGTTGCTAATAATGGTTGCTAGGCAACACAGCAATCAAGCCAAGGTGTTAAACACACCCCAAAACACACAGCTTGCAACAGAAATACATACAAGTGTATATGTATAACAAAGGAGCTGGAAAATTGTGTCATTAATTTTGACATATACAAACTAGCATAAATGCATTGCCTGCTTAATGACAAAAACAAATAACACAAACACACTATAAACAATGCATCATTGAGAAACATCAGTAGTGACCAACCAATCACAAGCCACGCCATTTGTTTAGTTGCTATGGTTTGCTGAATTTGATCATATGTCCGCGGACTGGAGACATTTGATAGGGATACTGACATTGAGAAGGGGAAAAGATTTTTGCCAGTGTGGCTATTAGTTTAACATTTTTTTAACTTTTTGAGATAAACAGTCATAAACAGCAAACAATGAATTATGTTTCAACATTCCAGAATGTGAAAAGGTCCATTGTGGTCTAATTAAGAGCAAGACCTTTATAAATATCGTAAAATACTATTTTGTGAAATACATAACTTGGCTGCTAGTAGTTATCGCAGAAATCACTATACTGTAAAAGGAACTTGACAGAACCAAGCTAGACCGGCACAGAAAAAACGAAGCAGTTAACAATTCAGCACAAGACAAGGAAAGCAGGACCGTGAGGGCCATAATGAGCAACTACACTGAATCAATAATTGGATGATTAACAGGGTGAACACAATGTTGAGAGCCACTTAACAACGGCAAAATGAATCAGGAAAAACAATGACACTGAAGTGACTGAAACCTCACAACGTGTGTCAGTGTCAAATTTCAGAATTCCAACTCAAATTCCAGACACGTTTAGTGTTTTTTTGAATTGTATCAATCTTCTTTGGAAAATAATTAGATGTGTGAGGTGGGTTTGTAAATAAGGCATCTAGGAACCAAATTCAAATTTTGATATCAAAAGATTCGAACCTGCAACAATTGGGCGGCTGCAAATGCTATTCAGAAGTCTGATAACTGTGCCTAACATTGTGTAAAGGAAATGACGAAAGTCTTCTTTGTTGAAAGCCGTTTGAAAGCCATTTGATATTCAGGTCCCACACTGCACCACTCATTGCACATGCCCCCACCCACCCCACACATTCTAATGATGCTACAACTGTATTGGGCAAAGAAGTGCTTGTGAACATGTCCCAAAAGTTGTTGTGACCTGTGGACAAGGCTAATTTGAAATTTATCGTAATTAAAGTGTTCCTTAAGAGACATCCTCTCAAACTGCCACAAATTGTAAGCATAGTTCCCCTCACCGCCTTATTTCTCTCTCACTCAACCTCTCAATCTCAATCTCTCTCTCTCTCTCTCTCTCTCTCTCTCTCTCAGTCATGCAACAGCCACCAGAGGATGACAAAACACACACACACACACACACACACGCACGCACGCACGCACACACCACACACACACACACACACACACACACACACACCACACACACCACACACACACACACCACACACACACACACACACACACACACACACACACACAGCACACACACACACACACACACACACACACACGCACACACCGCACGCACACAACACACACGCCACACACACACACACACACACACGCACATAACGTTATTAGAGAAAGGAAGAAAGAGAGGGGGGGTTAATGCATATCCGCGGTTTAACAATAAACTCCAATCCAAGTGTATTGAACGAAAAAAATATATCTACGTAAAAGATGCTAAGCCTGACGATACTGGCGCCAGTGACGTGACGAAACGGAGCTATGCGCTCGGTATTGTGTAGACATTGAGCAGTTCGCTGTATAGAGCAGATGGGCTTTTGGTACTCGTCGTGTAGTGGGACACAGGACGCGCGGGGGTGAGGCGCATTTCGCGTGCTCGCGTGCGTCAGAGAGGACGTGGACAGCTGAAGCGCACGCGCCCGCCCGCTCGAGGAGCAATAACAGCATTTTCAGCAACATCGTTGAATTTACGCCATGCAAATAACTCGGGAAAATGAAATGGGACTGGAACGGAAGAGAATCTAAGACATTTGTTGTCTTTCTGACGTCCTAGTAAATCGTGTAATATAGGATTTTTAAAAAAACCGAGACGTTGCCGTACAGTCGCCGGGTAAGCTTGTCAATTTTCCTCACTACATTTAAACGCTTATAAAGGCTGTCTATTCAAACCAAACCCGTTTTGGAATTCAGACGAGTGCTGCTTTCGTTTGTCGATACGCTCTTGTCTTGTCTAACATCCGTTCTTTACAATGGTTGTCGAACCCCAGTAGCATCCTCAGGCGAACAGCGACGCAATTCCTTCGAGGAGCATTTTGTTTTTCGCTGCTTGTGTGTCTGTATAGAATAAAACATCTATAATCGACTTGAAACGTTGATAAAGATGACATTACAGCTCCATAAGGCTGACTCCCTCTTTAGTGGAGATTAAAACGAATGTTGCAGTGATATGAGCAGCGAGTGCGTTTTTATTCTCTATAATAATTAAGCAAGCATGCGCATTGTAATTCAATATTAATTTTTAATCCCACGTTCCAAGTTTCTTGATCGTGTCGGATGCGAGGCCTCTGTGCTCGTAGTATTGGGTTTGATAATGTAACTGATTAAATGATGCTTAAGCGCATCTTTACGTCCAACACTAAAGGCCTACAGAAGAATAAATCACGACGTATTTACAAATCCGTAGCACATCAGAAGTGCATTCCATCAGACCTCCGAGCGCCTCGGAATCAGGAATGTAAAGGAAGATTTGAGTAAGATGGCTGTTTGTAACCGTTGAAGATTAACAAGTACTGTACATGTACGTGGAGAAGGCCCACAGTCTTCTGATCTCCTCTGGGAAGTAGCTGGGCATTTCAAAGAAGCAATTGCCCTGGCCTGTTCAGATATAGATTATGTTGATTGCATTGTTTTACTTGAGTGTGAAAATTGATAAATATATATTCAACGAAGATATATAAACAATCTATATGACATACGTATATATACTTATAACATATTATATATATATGCTTTTTTCATTAAAACAATAAAATATTGGTTCTATTTTCTAAAATATCAAATTGTAAACGTCTCATTTGGCTTGTGTTTAGTGAGCATTAGAGTGATTTAAGAGTACAATTTAAGAGCTGACATTTCAACTATTGACGATAATAAAAAAATAATTACAATTAAAATCGGCAGCTATGTTTACACCGAATAATGTGTGCGGCTAGAAAAATGTAAACATCAGCCAGAAAAAATTGATCATCAGCAACAAAAGCATGCCGGATGCAGCTATAGTAGTGGATAGCCCACCTACCGTAACTATCTGGTCATGCTGCCTGATAACGTATACATTTCAGCAGTAAATGAATAATTTATTCAAAGCAATTTATAGTTTTACAGTGAAACGTTTTCAAGCATTTCATTGGGAATCGAACCCACTATCATTGATTGTCCCTAGCACCACGATTTCATGATTGAGACTCAGAAAACCTGCCTGATTTATATAGGCTTTAAAGATTTTAGCACACAAGCTAAATGAAGCGAGATAAGAAGGATGCAAGATTGTCAAAGTGACAAATAGATGATTTGAAACAATAAGGCAACGTTCAAACCAAAAGCTAAAAATATACCTAGCTCTTCATCATATAGTGAAGTGTAGAACTTCACGCTTATCGATTTGAATATTCCTTCGAATATTTGGATAAAATGTTCAAAGTACTTGCTCAATATGCTAAAAGAAAGGCATACGCTTGAATTGGGTAAATTTATAAAAAAATATATTTGGTTTAATAACAATTTCAGCATATGAAGTAAACAGTAAGTTTGCAAACTGAGTCAAGATCATTCGAGTCTTGTGAAATTTTTACATGCGGGACCACTCTAGTGATTCCAGCTTCTTGGCATCCCATCCATCTATCCCTCCATCCATCCATCCATCCATCCACTTTCTAATCCCCATTTCCATTTCCGGGTTTTGGGGAGCTGGAGTCAATTACAGCCACTCCTAGTCTCAAATGGGTTCTCCGCCACTCCACTGTGCCCCCCTTCTTGGTTTTAATCAAATTTTAAATATTATCTCTAACTCTAGCTGTTATTTTATCAATAATATCTGCTGATGTGATGATGTGGACAAGCAATATCGACAAAAGCTCTTAACGCAAATTTCTCAACAAGACATTTGATAAAGCTTTAGCATGGTGGAGTAAAGTGAGTGACTGTCAATCTCACTAGGGCGGGGCTAAAATCACTTTGGGTGGGGCTAATGGTTCCAGTCATTCTTGAGAATAAAAGCAAATTTCACTGTGCCAATAGTCAATGCCGACCTCATTATGATCAGCAACAGTTATATCACACTGTAAGTCTTGAAAAGTATAACTCACACTTGACAAAGGAACCCCTTTCTGATTCTGATTATAATTAATAATATTACTTTGGTGAGACTGACAAACTACTGTCAACATTGGTTGTTACTTGAAATGGCAGTTTTATCAGTTATATCAGTTGCTATTGTGATAATTTCACACGCATTAGACACCAATCTAAACAAATTGTTACTTTTAAAAAATGAGTTTTGATTTTAGAAGGCAAATGTGAAACTTCATAGTAGATTATCAGTGTGGATAGTCTTTCTCTAATTACTGAAATACATTCTGATGCGCATTCTAAGCGTGGAACTTTGACACTTTGCTTCTGTCTCAGATGCAGCTGCAGGATTTTAGCAGCCTGACACATCTGACTCACTCTTGACTCAATCGCAACGCGTGTAATAGGTGTGGGAGAAAGATTTATTGCCTAAAAATGTATAAATGCCTCTAAGTCCCTTCTAAATCTATGATTGATAAAACAAAATCTTAAAATTCCTCACAAATCTATAAATATTGCTTAAATACTTAGTAACTAAAAATTGTAAATATGGGGGCGCAGGGGTCCTTCTGTATTAGTTTGCATGTGTGTTTGTGGGTTTCTGGGTCTTTGTTTTTGCGCTCAGTCATATGCGTTCAGAAATGGGATTGGAAAATGTGACCATAGGTGTGAGTGAGAGTGTGAGTGTGTGTGTGTGTCCTGCTCTGTGATTGGTAGGGCACAATGCAGAGTGTTTCCTGATGCCCAGAGTTGCTGAGATTGGCTCCAGCTCCACGTGACCCTGAAAAGCAAAAAGTGTAAACTTATATATTATTTTTACCATAAGGCTTAGAAACATAACTATCATGTTACTCTGTTTACGAGTGTAGACAAAAAAGTTATTCTTTTGCAATCAGATTCGTTGCCTCTGAACACCTGAGCACAATTATCTGTTGGGATTTGTCTACTTTAGACGTTATTTGTTATGTAACAAATGTTTTTTTTTTAATCTTTATTCAGATTTCAGGGCATATTTCAGTAACCACCTTGTACCACAAACCCGCCTGAGCAGAATGCCGGAGCAGAGTAACGACTACAGAGTGGTGGTGTTTGGAGCTGGGGGAGTGGGCAAAAGCTCCCTGGTTCTGCGCTTTGTGAAAGGAACCTTCAGGGACACCTACATCCCAACGGTGGAGGACACCTACCGCCAAGTCATCAGCTGTGATAAGAGTGTTTGCACTCTGGAGATCACCGACACCACTGGCAGCCACCAGTTCCCTGCTATGCAGCGCTTGTCCATCTCCAAAGGTCATGCCTTCATTCTGGTCTACTCCATCACCAGCAGGCAGTCCCTGGAAGAGCTGAAGCCCATCTACCAGCAAGTGCTGGCCATCAAGGGCAACGTGGAGAACATCCCCATCATGCTGGTTGGCAACAAGAGCGATGAGACCCAGCGTGAAGTGGACACCAAGGAGGGTGAAGCTCAGGCAAACACCTGGAAATGTGCGTTCATGGAAACGTCTGCCAAGACCAACACCAACGTGAAGGAGCTCTTTCAGGAGCTCCTCAACCTGGATAAGAAACGTGACATGAGTCTGAACATGCGTTCCAGCAAGCAAAGACGCGCGGACAAGCTGAAAGCAAAGTGCAGTGTGATGTAGAAGGCTTGATTCATGACATCTTAAGTCCACGTCAATCCGAAATGTACATAAACCCTCATCGTGGAGGAGAAGAACACCCTTTAGAAAGAAGAACAATCTTCCATAGTTTCTTCATTTGGATCCTAGTTTGGACTGTCTGCCTGAGAAAAACCAATGTGCTCCGGATTATAAAGTTTTTGATTCTCTTTTGGCTTTCCAGGCCTTCTTTTGCTTTTCAGTCGGTTCCATCACGAGAACTTGTTGAAGGATGCGATCTTTCCATCTCCGAACCCCGTAATCTGTAGTGTGCGCTTAATCTGTCGCCCCCGTCCTGTTTCTTTTGGTCTTGCAATCATCAACCACACACTTTAACGCTTTCTGTTGACTTTCTGTGGAATTCCAGGCAGGCAAAATCAGCCGTGTGTGTCCAGATGAAGAGCTGAAAGACTTTTCTGGAACTTAATCTGCATTACTTGTGATTTTCATCCAAAGAAGGAAAAGGCATGGACGCATCTGAAGAAGTGACACTATCCGCTCTTCCAGATTACATACTATAGCAACCTGTTAAAAAATAGAAACTATTTAGGGACATGAGACGTTCTTAGTTAACCAGTGATGTAACCTGGTAAAACAGAGTAAAGTGCATAATGCATGTCTAATGATATAAACTACCTTCATATTAAACGTGACTGAGATCTTTTCATTAAAAACAGAGCTATACCTTATTAAAGCACAGTGAATACGTCTTAAATGTTGTACCTACACACACACACACACGCACACACACACACTGACACACGCACGTGTACATATGTATGATACGGTTGGGTTTACGGGTGTCCACTGGTGTTTTTTTTTCCAAATGTAAATGGCACCTTAGTATATGCATTTCATAATTTAACAGAGAATAGAAATATATATACAGTACTGTATGTGAAATCTGTGTGTATTATCATCACTAATGAAGCCTCTGTACAGCCCCAGACTCTCTGTCAGTGTCCATATTTTCTCTGACTATTTAATGTTCTTTGCTTTAGCAATACATGATACAAAAGCACTTTTAGAATCCTAAGTACATTCAAAACCGAGCATGAACCTTTACGAAAAATGTTCAGCCACTCTGCGTTTACAACTACAAGGCAGAAAAAGTGTTTATTCAATAAATATTACAAATGTGAGGGACCAGAACAATAAAGAAGCACAAGCAAAAACAAATGCACAGAACTGTTTGTTTCCTTATTTTGGACGTTATTCACCTTTAGTAGGTGTGAATGTGAATTCATATTAATAAAAAAGATCCAGTTTCCTCTCATAGTGGATCAGTGAAGATTCCCTTAAGATCCTTAAGATCTTCCCTTATGACTCTCCATCTTTGATCAGTATAAGAACCATCCCTGGACCACCAGTGAGGGAGTGTGTGTGTGTGTGTGTGTGTGTGCGCGTGCGTGCGTCCGTGTGTGTGTGTGTGTGTGTGTGTGTGTGTTCAACTCTCATGTTCTCTCAACTCTCTACAACCGGGCAACTGTTCATTATAATATTTTAGACAGGCCATAAAATATAAATAAACGTAGTCTTGAATATGTAGAATAATATAAATTTAAATGTAGTATACTAAAATGCAATTAGAATGCATTGTCATATTAGTAACAAACAAAACAATTAAATAATGGAGTAGCTCTCTTACTGTTTGAAAATAATACCATAGTGATATAAAATGATGTTGGTTGACCAACCAGTTAATTACACTTATTTGTATAAAAACATAATATTTACACATTTCTCAACATAAAGGAAGTTGATAGTTTCACTTTTTTGTTTAAAGTTTTTTCAGTTCTTTACTAATTTCTTGAAAAAAAAAAAATTAATAATAATAATAATAATAAATGTAAAATCTTTTTTAAATGAATTCGTAATTAACAATACAAAATCCATCCAGGCCTCGGTAAAAGGTTGGGTGAGTCCAGCATTAATTATTTAAAAAATGAAAAAATTTCCAAAGTCATTTTTATGAAGCATCCCAAACTAAATGAGCAAAATAACTTTTTATGCTTTAAATAGGTGAAAAATAAGAGCATCATGAATGGTACAATTCTATTTCTATTACTATAATAACTATATATGCATGTACTATTAGTACAAAATACTAATTTAAACCTGGTTGAACAAGTAATTTTAGTCGTTTCACTGTTATACCGCTTGGTGGCGGTAAAACTTTTTGTTTATCCCTGTTATCATCCGTCGCGTCCGCTGCCGTAGAAGAAGACCAGCCGAGGCGCTATACAAGTCAACATGATTGGAGATCTGTTAATATTGGGGTACATTTCGCTTTTTTCCCAGTAAAACTGGTTTGGATGTTTTTAATGGTACTATAACGCGTTTAAAGATAGTTACATGTGCTGTACATTGTAGACCAGTATGTACAAGTGTTATATTTCTCTCCACGTCACTCACTTCCGCACATACGTGTTTTCAGGACTCTGCTGGTGAACGCAGGCAGTGTGCTCAACTTTAAACTGTGAGTAAAACTATAATTTTGAAGTCGTTTTTTTGCTGTCTAAATATAACTAGATATTTGTGTATGCAGAAAAAGGACACAATCTCAAGGCTTTGGCGATGAACCTCGACTATCCAGTACAGGTGTGTGTGTGTGTGTGTGTGTAAGGTTGGAGTGGGGGCGCGGGGGGGCGACGTATTGTTTCGTCTGTACAGTGAGTCAACGGTGGGACCCCAATATGATATAAACGTATGCGGGACAAAATAAAATTGTACTCCTTTTCTCCAAGCATCTCTGTATTTTATAAAGTGTATTTTTAATGTGTGTGTGTGTGTGTGTGTGTGTGTGTGTGTGTGTGTGTGTGTGTGTGTGTGTGTGTAACCTCTGGCTTTGTCTTGATTTTTTTTTTCTTTCTACGATAATAATTTAACTAATCATAAAATACCTATTCGGATTTTTAGCGCTTTCTTGTCTTAATACTTATTTATTAAGTCTGTCCAAGTCAAAGAGTTTGTTCAGTCCAGTAATTGGTAAAAAGTTTAAATAAGCAGATAAATTACTTGTATTTACTGTTGTTGTGTGTGGATATATTATACAGTCAACTGGTGATGGATGCTTTATTTATCTCAGTGGAAATTCCACGTAGTGTTCCAAGGTGTAATCTTGGAAACACAATTTATAAATATTGTACACACACACCGCACCGCTGCCAACCCTTTCTACTACGTAGTCCTAAAGCAAAACGGCAGATCATTTGTTTATGTTCATTTGTTGTTTTCCTCAGCCAGCCAGTAACGCTGTATTTATCGCAGTATGGTCTGATTGTGTGTTAAGGTGACAATGTCCGGGAATTTTTGCTGAGTCTCCGGTACTTTCGCATATTTATTGCTTTATGGAACATCTTCATCATGTTTTGCATGATCTTGTGAGTATTACTCAATTGAACATATTTTGTATGAATGATGATCACTTTAATTTAAAGGTCTTAGTGCAGATGAAATCCTCTTTCAAATACTGTACAAGTATTATATTTTGGATTTTAGTCAGTTCTGATTATAAGAACAGAAGAAAAGTTCAGCTTTTTTCATGTAGTATTACAGCAAAAAAGTGCAAGATTCAATTTGTTATGAGTATTTCATATACTTTCATTTAGCCCCACAGTTTGGAAACTGATAAAATTAATGAAAAGTAGGTGAAAGGTTTTTTAAAAATGAACACAGCTTTTTTAGACATTTAATATGATGTCTAAAAAATGACTCCCACTGAGATATGGAATGGACCAAATATATTTTAAAAATTGTTATATCTCCATTTTTTATATAAAAATGTTTAATCAAGATTTTACCGTTTCTAATTGATTTGTTCAATCCTTTGTTCTTTCCAGGTTGTTTGGATCATAAATCTTTAGCGGCTCTGTGTGGTGATTGGTTGTGGTGATTTGTACGGGTTATATAGCGGAGAATCACTGTTACGCACGGCTGTGGTGGGACACATGCACAATAATGTTTGAACTTGTTCTGTTTCTTTGATGTTTATCACAAGTGTTTATTCAGTGGTTTTCAGTTATTCTCTGCTCTTTTAGAATGAATGTGACCATTTTGAAAATGTAACATGTACATATTTTCAAATTATTTAATAAAGACTGTATGATCTCAACATCTTTCAGATGTTTTACCAAATTAAGCTTCAGAAAGGAAGGAAAAGATTCCATTATTATGTCTCAATATTCGATACCTTTTCGAAAAAATGTTTTTGATGCGATTAAAATGTTTTGATTGCAATGCTTGGGGGGCCGTCTTTTGTTTACTAATCTAGGACTTTGTACTTTGGTTCGTATTTGTTGTTATAAAGAGAGTAACAAATCTCTAGAAATTCTTTATCACGTGTCAATTGTGTGTGTGCTAATTATTGGGATTTTATCTGTGTACATAGTATTAAAATGTTAACTTGAGTAAAAAACCTGATGTACAACAAATATAGTTGAATCAAATGAAATAGAAAATCCCTCCACACTCACCACCAAGCTGGAGATCTGAGGACATCGCTGTGTGATTTAATCTGACGGACCACAAACATTACAGGTGGGAGAGCATATCTCACCTTCACCATCCACAGTGCTGGAGATCCCCAGGGTTCTGTTCTGAGCCCCCTGCTGTACTCAACATGCAGCCAAGTCTAACATAACTACCATCAAATTAGATATTTTATACAGCTAGGTGTTGATATCACAATGGACCTGTCTTGCTCCGGACATTTTATATTAAAATCTTATTTAGTGTGATCGGACTCGGCACAGAAACACCGCGTGGAGTAGTAAACATACCGGCACGTTTTGTTAAATTATTACTTTACAACTAGCTGAGCAGTGCAACACATTTGTGTTTTCTGTTTGTTTGTTTTTTTGTATAAAAGTAATGTGCATTTTTTTGTAGAAAATATATACAAATAATAATTAGTTTATTGTGAGTATTATTGGATTTCTGTTATTATGCTGTTTGAGACATTTGTAACTGTGAAAAGCGCCCTACAAATGCACTGAACTTGAACTTGTTATTTGTGTTTGTTTATTGTGAATATGGAGAATTAAAAAGGGAAAAGAAATGTTACCAATATGAAATATACTGCAAGAAGTAAATACTGTACAGTATACGTTTGATTCGACCGTGCTTGTCACTCACTATAAACCAAATTGTATATATATTATAGTATACAGGACTTATATTATTATTATCATTGTGACTTCTATTGGCTGAAACGGTCATCCCATGTGAAATGGTCTCGTAAACCACGCCCATTCCCTTACGCTAGCTGTTAGCCAGCCCCGCTAACGTTCTAACCTGTCCCATCTCAATTTCTTGCCTTTGTTTTCGTCGTATCGTTCGTGAAGTGCAATGGTTGTATTGAACAGCAATAACAACGAGGACCAGGATATAATGTAAGTGTGTTTTCCTCGCTCGTCGAGAGCTAATTTCCGGGTACTTCCCCCGCACAAACGTCTCGGGTGTTTTGTTTACCGGCGAAGATGATTTCACTCAAACGCAAAACACTCGGTTTTTCTTCTGTTTGTACCCGATGCACTTCGATACGTTTCACTGATGTTTATCATATCGGTCATCAGTGACACATAATAACAATAATGTAAAAAAAATGGGACCCAAGCTAAACGTCATATTGGTCTATGAAACTATTAGTAATTACAAGCAAGAAACGCATAATTTAACTTAATACGCTTTAATGTTTCACATATGTAAATTGCAGTTCTGTAACATTTTTGTTTGTTAACTTTAATTTACGCTAGCATTAACAGTTTATTCCGTAACGTGTGTTATGACCCGTTTTCAATTCGGTCGACCGAGATCACGCGTCTTTACACCACAGCAGATAAATTGAAAGTGGATAATGAAACTTTAGCCATTTGAAACTAATCTTCTTTTGCCAAGAACCTGTGACCCACTTCCACGCGAAAGCATCTGGCTTCTGGCTGCAGCTATAAATAAACGCGAGGCTCTTATCTCCAGCAGAGAATACACACGTCACCAACAAAACCAATCTCAAAATATGACAAGCTTTATGTTTTTTTACTGTATAGTCAGCCCAATAAAGATTGCACTTGTCAATAAATAATTCACGTTTTATGAATTTAGAAAACAATCAAACATGTTTATTGTTCATTCCAGAGTCAAATTTGGCATTAAAATGTCATGGTTTAGGAAGACTCATTTGCTTTTTAATGGAAAAGCATGGAAATGGAAAAACTCATAGTCATTGCACAATTAAATATTACACATACCCACTGCACTAGCTGTAATATATTTGTAACTAAACTCCCTTCACACATCTTCAACTGTATCATCCAGATTTGCTTGTATATTCCTTTGCTTTAGTGACCACTAAATACCTTTGTCTGTCTGTAAAGTTCCATCTCGTTAATTATAACTATTATATTCATTTACATGTCATGTACAGACCCCTGACGACCTTAGCAATGATATGCAAATCAATGCGCATCGGCTGCAAATCCCTGATTTACGTAATTAACAAGCTGTATCGGGTGTTCGTAGCATCTGTTAGTATGATCCATATCTTCATCTGTGAATACATGTACATCCTGTATATTTTTAACGTATAACCAACATCCTGCACTTACTGCCATTAAACTTCTGCTTACACGTGCACTGCATTTCGTTGCCTTGTACCTGTGCATGTGTAATGACAATAAAATTGATAATCTAATCTCAAACCAAAATGCTCGGTAATAACAATTTAGACAGCTAAAACATACCTAATGTTTTAAATGAGGCGGAGTTCAGGACAATGACATGTATAATTCGCCAATATTGACCAATAATGAAAAATTGAATATAAGGAATATAATCCCCTTATATAAAAGAGAACCCCCTATTATATAATTCCCCTTATTAAAGGGAATATAATAAGGAAATTAAGATTTCAATGCATAAAATAAGACAACATACCAATGCTAGACAATGCAATGTTTTTTTGGCTAGAAATCAGACAATTTATGATTATTTAATCTGATCATAAGGACTTGTGAGTCCTTTACATATGGTATGTTAAATATGACAGCATCTTATAGTCTGAAACGCGATTTGTTCAGCATGAACGAGATGTTCTTGTCTCTTTACATTCAGCCTGATTGAGCCTCGCTGCTCGTCTCTACCCAACTCTCCCGCAAAGCGCATCTCTCCGGCCAAGAAGAAGCAGTTCTTCATCAGCCAGGCCATCCGGAACTCTGACCTCACGCCCAGAGCCAAGGGGCGCAAGAGTCTCAGGCGACTGGAGAACAGTGAGCAAAACGTGTTTCCACTTATAAAACAATTTCCATTTTAACCAAACTTTACTTTACTCTTTCAAACTTTTTAAGCTCGTTTTCTCGACAACCTTTTGGACCCGAATGAGTGTGGTAAAGAGGAGGGTGAAGCGGAGGAAACGGCCAGTCCCACCATCTTCACTGAAGCCTGCACCAACGAAAACTATGTGGAGGTATCTAGAGCTGTTCCACCTGTCCAGACACATGACAACCTGATTGGGCGGATATATGAAAAAATTGAACCAATCAAATGAAAAACAACATCATGGACATATTTTATAATCATCATTTTTGTGATAACACCAATATATCCATATACATATTTTGATTGTTGCGCAACAAACACATTTATACACTCACACACTTTTCAATCCCAAACTTAATTTGCTTTGTTTTTTTTTTGCATTTTTTGTATCGAAGATGAGAAAGACATTCCATATGCTGCCCATTTGAAATAAAACAAAATTGTTTGTGAAAATGTAGCTTGTTGGGCACATAAATGCTTGTGTAAAAGTGTTTAGAAGGTCGTGTGGAGGTCATGTTGCTCTGCCCTACTTAAATTTTGTTTGACACACAAGAACGACTGCTATATTTTCCAACAATAATGTCAATAATTCATAAATATAATTCAATGTTTGTATTATTAAATAATATGTAGCCTTCATCTGTGTCTGTCTGTGTGTCGTCTCCTCAAACTAATGTTCAGACTAGGGTGATGTCATGTTTTGATGGAAATAGAAAAATCAAGTATTGTAGTTGTAGGAAGGTATAAGGTAAAACATCAGATTTTTGGGAGTGGGAGCAGCAATATACTGACTGGTTTGAATCTCTGTCTTCTGTCTCTCAGTACTGGAGTGATTTTATGAATCGTTCTGGGGAGGAACAGGAGCGACTGCTGGCTTTACTAGAGGAAGAGGCTCAGAGGATTGTTTGCAAAAAGATCAGTAAAGACCAAAGAGAAGGTCTGTACACACATTTACACTTTAATTAAAAAGTGCAAAACATTTGATGCATGTTGTCCTTGAGAAAACAGTATTTTCAGTCTGTTATACTGTATCCTGGTTTGAAAGATCAAGCTGCTGACTTTTATTTATATTTTTTTTATTTGACTTTTTATTTGTAATTAAAATGTGTAACACAATAAAGGAACACAATAAAAGTAGATCAACACATTATGTACATTGTCAAGTATGTTATTTTGTATTAAAATAGTTTTTACAAGTAACACTAAAACAAACTAACACGTGTTTTTGTTATTTTTTGTCCTTATTTCTGTTTTACAGTATTAACAATTTCTGGATTAAGTGCAGGTTTTCTATGTGAAGCAGTTTTCCTCTTTCTTAATTTTAACTAGTTTTTATTATTTAAGTAATATTTATGATGCTATAAAATAGATTAAGGATGTAAATATGTGTTTGGCAGGACATAACAATACTTTTAAAGTACTTTTTTTTTTTTCTTTTTCCAACAGTTGACCCAGCATTCAGCGCTCAGGAATGTTTCTTGAAGATTGACCGAAGGCTGCGAGCTACGCTAAAACGCAAAAAGATCCCCATTGTGAGTTCAGAATTATATTCAGATTTCTTCTGCCTTGTCATTTCATTCAACAACTCCTATAACTTCTGTCCTCAAGGGGGTTTTGGAGGGTCTGGAGTCCGATCTGCTGGAATTCTTCTTGGCCCATCCACAGTCCGTTTACTTGACCAAACTCAGCAGCAGGTGCTTAACTACGTCCCAGAAATGGACAGAGAACTTTTTTGACTTTGCTTTTGATTTCTTACTGTGAGCGTCTCTGTGTTTCTGCAGTTTTGAGCGACTGCTGCTTCATGCCGCCTGCCAGTACATGGATCTGACCTCTGCAAGTAAGTTTACCTTCTGAAATCGTGACAGATACAAGCAAATTACGTTTTTTTCAGTAATAATGCTTTCATTTAAATCGCAATCCCAATATTTCTTTTTTTTTTAATTGGTATTCAATTTAGTATTGCGTTCTTTGCTTTGACAATATTTCTAAAAAAATGAAACCTATTTGCAGATTTAAGAATTATTGCTTTCTTGCATGTTTTCCTATCAGGATCGGCTCTAATGAAACCCAATTGAAAAAGATTGGAGATCAGTTCTAGCTGGTAGATCCTGATTTGGATCATTATCAAAATACAAGCATCGTTAAATAAAACAATATGACAAAATAACTGAAATGTGAGGATAATAAGTGACACACTGTAAATTTTTGTTTGTTTTAGTATGTTTTATTAGCATATTAATTTTATACTGTATTGCCATATATATAACTTGACCCATTGTACTACTGGACAGAACATATTCTTTTGATTCAATCAATTTTGAGTTTTGTTTAAATCTCTATGAACTTCTGGTAATTTGATTTTCAATTTCATTTTATTTTATTGTTTGTAATCTTGAATAGAATAGAACGGAATGCCTTTATTGTTACTGTGTGCACATATACACATGTACCATGAAATTAAGAGGATCTTACTATTCAGTGCCATATGCAACAGATTTTTACAATACAACATTTACATATGATACTACACAGAGCCTAAACAATGAAAGCAGAGGTGAAATTGCACAGTAGTTGTACATGATATTGTGTGTGTGTGTGTGTGTGTGTGTGTGTGTGTGTGTGTGTGTGTGTGTGTGTGTGTGTTGTGCAGTGAGTTATCACATGAGAGCTTAGGGTGGGTTAGTGTTATGGTTATGGTGGCTTGGGGTAAAATCTACCAATAAAGTGTGTCATTTCCCACAGGCTCTGAATGTAAAGGTGCTCGGCAGACGAAGGTGATGAACAAGCAGGACGCGTTCCTCCCTCCTCAGCCTCTGCTCTCCGTGTACCTGGAGCAGCTGGTCTGACTGGACAGCACAAGGCTCAGACCGGAGCGGCTGCACTTAGTAGATGGATCACTGCACTTGATGTCAGTCGGTTTTGTTATGTAGTTTCTGATCATCTGGTAGAGGATATTGATTCTGCAAAGATATTTATACATAATCGTACACTTTATCATGTTTCAAACTTGTTTTTAAACCATTTCTGTGAAATCGTTGTGTAGATACAGAAACAGGTTTGTGTGGCAACTAAGAGACAATGTGTGTGTGTGTGTGTGTGTGTGTGTGTGTGTGTGTGTGTGTGTGTGTGTGTGTGTCCTCGAGGAAATCTGTCAAGCAGCTTGAAATCAAATCATCCTCTTATTGACGCAACTCAGGCTCATCATCTAGTGGGTTCAGATTTCACACTGGTCTTAAGCAGGACGTTTTTTAAACTTTTCTGCTGATGTGCTTTAAATCTCTCTGACGACTAGCCATCTATCGTTCTCGACTAGTAGAATTTAAGAACTTGAATTAGGAAAACGATAATAGGAATATTGCTGTATTTGTCTGTGAATCTGTGGCTATTACAACTGTCGGGCCTTTTCTCTGTTAGTGCTCTGCCAAAACACACTAAACTATGCCTTACCTGCACACGGTTTTGCATTTTTGTATTTTTAGTAATAGCCTTTAGACGAGGCTGGGTTTTTGGTTTACATTGAGGATTTTTGTGGGTGTTATTTTCTGCCATTGAAAGTCCTGAGACACTTGAGCGTTTCTTGCACTCGTGTAACCAAAGTGTGTGTGAATCCAGCTCTGGATCTCAGGCCTCAACCATCATGAATGTGACACATTACTCCTGTAATAATGACATCAGCAAACTAGTCGTTAAAGACTTTTTTTTACTATATTATAGTGTGTGTGTGTGTGTGTGTGTGTGTGTGTGTGTGTGTGTGTGTGTGTGTGTGTGTGTGTGTGTGTGTGTGTGTGTGTGAGAAAGCTTTTTCTTGCGTTTTATAATGTCTGATTTTCTTAAAGTTAAGATGAATTCATTTTTAAAAGATCCAGTCAAATGAATCAGGAGAGATCCAGTTTGTTTCTCTGTGATCCTCTTGTTCTGCACAAACGTTGCATAATTACAACTGAAGTGGCACTCTTGCATATTTTAACATTCATAAAGAAAGTTTAGTTTGATTACTTTTTTTGATAGAATCAGTTACTTCAAATTACACCTGGTTGGTGTTCTGTAATGACTAATCGTGAGAGCACGGAAAGTCCTAGCTAGATCTCTGCCAAACCTGCTTTACCGTCTTTTGGATTTTATTCAAATCAACTTTAAAAATGAGAAGCATTAAAAGCAAATTGTCATAAAAAACTGCTTTACACAAGGTTGAATGTCAAGAAACAGAAGATAGGGGTATTTTATTCTTATTGAGGGGCGAAAGTGCTCAGTTTTCAATGCTTTAAATGTTGTAAAGGAAAGAGAGATTCTAGTTTTCACCAGAGAGTAGATAAACAAGAGAAAGTACTCATAAGTTCTCTGCACCGATTCCGCTTTCTATGCTTACATTCTCTGAGAAGACTGGGAAAGCTATGTCTATTTTATCTCTTGTTTTTTACAAATTGTTTTCCAGGCCATTGTCGCCAATGTCTTGCTCACTAGTCGATAGTCATTAGTAAATTATTTATACTGTTTAGAAACGGTCTAACATTTTTAACTTCTGCATTTTTACACGCTTCAAAAAGTAGAAAATAGAATTCACAACTCATTTTTTAAGGATGTTTTATACCCAAAACAGTTCCTTTTTTACAGATCCTCAAATTATTGCGATACTATACTGTATTTAGTTGTTGTTTCACTCTGTTACTCATAACAATTAATTCAATATTAGCATTGATAATTGAGACAAAATGGGAATGTTAAGATAGAAAAAAAATTTAAAGGTTTCAAACGTTCATCGCTCTTGAAGGTTTCAGAACACTGAAACACAACAACTGTATGAGAAAATGTGTAAATTATATTCAAATGTGAATTGTTACTTACACTAAATATTAACAATTTGAATGATATTAATAATTTGAATG
>CM051493.1:35929435-36011116 GCA_028031935.1 Paedocypris micromegethes
TAATTAAATGTAAACATACATTTTATATTTGAACTTTTTCTTTGAACAATTTTTCAAAACGTTTTTTAAAACATAATAAAATATATTTTTGTTCTTTTAATATATGTTTAGATGCACACTATATAGAAACAACAGGTTGATCTACTTGGAAGAAAATAGATTGGTTTCATATTATTGTTATTTGAAATGTTTAGGCGCACGGTGTGTATATGAACAACAGACTGAACTGTCATGATAACCAGATATTGTTTTTGTCGATAACAAATGCAGGTAGGCTTTTTGTGGCTTGTATCCTAACAGTTTAAAGTTTTTCAAAAAAGCAAAAAAAAGTTTAGTGTGTGTATATGTGATGTGTCTGTTTTGCGTCATGTTTGTATTTTGTTGCTTAGGTTTATACATTACCAAACATGAATATGCATGTGTGCATCCAGGGCATTTAATGGCTTAATGGCCACTTTTGAAATGCAGGGTTCCCAGGAGGAAAAGCTCCCTTTTTAGAGTACGGCGGGAAATGTGGGTTAAGTTGATTCCATTCCCTTCTTTGTTAATAAGCTCTTTGTATTGGCTCAGAGAGAATGTTTGATCTTAATTCGATTTCTGTCCCACAAAAGCACATTATTTTCTTCCTCACTTGTGTTTGTTTCTTCGCCCAGTACAGACGCAGTGCACAGATTTATGTGTAAGACATTCAGTTTGGCCTAGAATAGGGATTTTACAGCAACATACTCATATTTTTCATTTGTGCTCTTACGCTACGCAAGGGTGAAACAGAAGACTTGTGTGAGCGTTAATTCAGTTAATCGTAAAGAAATACAGGTTCCATAAGCTGTAAATCCGCACATCAGAATGATTTCTTAAGCATCATGTGACACTGAAGACTGGAGGAATGCTGCTCAGAATGGTTTCAAATGCAAAGAATGTTTAAGATATGTTAAATGACAATTCAGTTTGTTCAAAACAGTTTATTATCCGAGTTGATCCAAATGCACAGAACGTAGTTTTTTTCTTCCAAATATACAGTTTAATCTTCATGTATAATGCTTTTTTGCACTGTATTTGAAGTTTGAACCCTAATTCACTTTCGGAACCAAACCTTTCGTTTTCATCTTTACGTTCATTTGCTCCTGGTGAACAAACACAGTGGCTTGTTTGCCTGCTACTGGAAAAACGTTGAGACACTATTAAATATCTGAATTGTTGCTTTAAGGGGCCTCCTGCTAAATGCCCTTTGACCTACGACACAGACGGAAAGACGGTGAGAGAGAGAGAGAGAGAGAGAGAGTGAGAGAGTGCTGGTGTTTTAAAGACCTGTCTGGTGATAAAGTGCAGATCTACCGTGTGAAATAAACAACACGACCGAAGTAGAAATGTCTGCGGCTTTCCTGTTGCTGGCAACATTTGTTTGTGGGTTCAAGTCCCAGGAAACCGTGAACTTGAGTGGGAAGGCTGCAGGTTTTGGTCTTGTTTGTGTGAAATAAAAGGTTAGCGGGTTTAAACTGATAAGTAAAGGCAGCGAGGAATGACGCCCTGTCACACCTGTCACCAACAGAATGAAGCAACCCTATCAGCCGGCAACTTATTTGCAGGTTTTTATGTTGGCAAACTGCATTGGGATCAGGACGAACAGGTTCTTGATGTTGCATGTTACTAGGTAGTGGGATCAGATGTCTGTCGCTGTTCCCTTAGAAGGCATCATCACTTTTTTTAGAGGATTTCTGGCGTGCTGGGATGTTGAGCAACTGCGTGTTTCAGCCAAACGGATGGCCAATGTCAAAAAAATGTCGTTGTCTTTACCACGTATACCTTTTTAAAGCGCCTTGCTCAAAATGATCTCCTTGTCGGCTCGGTCTTGTAGCTTTCTTGGCCTCTGGCCGGCTTAAACACATTAGATGTGTCTATAATAAGCCAGTGTGCCGAGGGCTGGGTGGACTCGGATGAGTGGCTTGGCTTGGTTTCAGCTGCGCCTTTGCCAAAAGCCACATATTAAAGCGTTTCTGTGGCGTGCTGCTGTTCACCTCAAGCTCCTGCCAAAAAGCGATGATTTCACGGCTTGGGAGTGAGCCATAAGGGAATCCCAACCAGCTGATCTTCAGTTTTCACTCTGCCAAGCCTTTGCTCCTGGAGCAATTGTGGTTGAGGAAATGGAATCCTTTTGAATCTGTGGTCTGAAGGCTTTTTGTTTAGCGTTCGATTTGTGTGACACTCTAGACGCAGTTGAGTGTTGACAGACAAAGTCTAAATAACAAAAAAGATGAGAATTAGCGATTAGAACATGGTTGTCAAACTCAGGCCTAAATGTAATTGGTCCGTGAAGACTTGCCAAATTGCTACTGTTATATATCTACTGCTAATACTACAAATCCCAGAATGCTCTGTTGATTCATCAATTACGACAAAAGCCAGTAACGTCCTCTTTTCACAACCATATTATAAGGAACAGTGAGGCTTCTAAATGGTGAAAATTATAGCAGAAAACAAAAACTTGTATGAGTACTCTGAAATTACCACATCAAACGTGACGTGCTAACATGGCTGCAGCTTTGAGGCCGCCAAGGTTGCTTCAGGGAAAATGTATTTTTAAGAAGCCATCCAATGGAAACCTTAACAAGAAAACAATGTTTAAAATTCATGTTATTGAAATCACACGTTTTAAAAATCACCCTGCATGAGTAACTAGTTCTTACTTTTCAAAGTCTTACTTAAATCATTATTTTGGTAGCACACATATTATGAAAGCCTTCGACAGTCATGGTAATCTAGATTAAATCCTAGATTAAAGTGATATTAATTTAGAATAAAGTCACTTGAATGCAATTACATAAGACAATGTTTGATTATGGGCGTAATCAACTTTCCAAATACCGTAAATGTAAAAACACGTTTGACCAAGACAAGTCATGACATTTGACTTTTCTTTCTGATCCAGTTTTATTCACGTTTGGCCCAAGGACTTGACAGAGTGATGGCCGGTAAATCAGCTCTGTTGACCCTGAATGACTGAAATCGCTGAATAAAGACTTGGTTCTGATGTTAGTTAGAGCTTCAATGGTGCTTGTGTTATTCTCGCCAAGTAAAGTCTTGTTCTCTTTGCCAGGATGAATGAGCATTATTCTTCTGTTGCATGTCTCTATCATTTCCGCAGTTTATTTCACTGTGAAACCTACAAAGTAGTTTTTATGTTAACTGTGTCTTTAGAAGACGAGGATGTACACACATACAGTGGCTTCCTGCCTCTTTAGAGTGATGAAAGTGAAGAAGACTTTAGCTTTTAACTTCTTTTAAACTGAATCTGGGGTCAATATGTCAGAAATTGTCCGTTCTGATTCTTTGTATCATTGAAAAATACAAAACGTGTTAAAATGAAAAAAGTATGTATCCTTTTTATAGTTATATAAAAAGTTATATATCCGACATATGAATACATTGAATTGATTTCTTTCATGTGATTGATGGTTTGTTGCAAACTCAACCTCAAGCAGTTCACAAATCACATACATGTTTGTCATTTACTAGACGCTATACATAAGTCAAGCTATTTATGAATTTTCTGGCACACTAAAAGCTTTTCTTAATTGCATAATATTTTTGGCTGTGCATGTTGCTTTTTTTTTTCTACCTTACTAGTACTTGTGCGGTCCCACGCTTTCACCTTAAGATTTACCCACAGACGTACATGCATCCGTCACCGTGGGAACGGAAAGACTGTATATATGTCTGCAAACCTTCCTGTTGTATAATGTGGGATCTGGAACTTTAATCAAACCTTCGTCGTGTTGCTGCTTGGTAAAAAAAAAATTCTGTGACCAAAGAATTTGGTCCAAACGTGACCTTATTTTAGATATAATTGTGTAAAAGTGTTTCATAGCTAAATACATGTGTACAACTACATAAGACAAACCCTTTTATTGCACAGTTTTTAATATTTTTATGGACACTTTCAGCGAACATGAAGTGTTGAAGAAACATTTTTTAACTAACTATAAGCTAGTTTTATAACTTGTGAAATGCAATGTTTTTAAAATTTGTATACATGTAATAGTTTTACTTTATAGTTTTAGATATGCAGTCATGTGATTATGCCATAATGTGAATCAAGGTGTGTCCGGCGTCTATAGATAGTGCTGTTATTCTGCACACACACCGGCACTACAAGAAATCTACCTCTTTTCTGTCTTGTTGAAACTTTCTGGATTTTATCATATTCCCACTGTGCATGTCATGAAAGATGAAAGTGAGAAAAGCAGCATTTCTTACCATAGTTCAGGGGATGTTTTGAACTTTGTAAAATTTCCCTCTCCGAACAAATGAAGCATTTTTGTTATTTTCAGCAGCAAGGTTGCCATCGTTCCAACTTGTTTCTAAAAACTCCCCCGCATTCATTCAGAAAAAAACAAGCATCAGTCAACGGACTCAGAACTTTGATTGTGTAGATCTGTCACGCTATCATGAGGGAAATCCTATCAATCGAGGTGTTTTTTGCAGGAAAGGGAGAAATTCATTCATGTGGGGTTTTTAGAGCGTGGGGTTTCAGCAGTTGTGTGAACTGCTTTTTTTTTTTACTCTTTTAGTCTGCCATTCAAGAATATTTGTAACCTACTTTGAGAAAAGCTGCTTTTCAAGATCAGCTGCACAAAGACTCTTGTGTCTCATCACCCGACAGCTCTGTAGTACTACTACTGTTATTCTGATCATTTGAGTCGTTATTCGTACATAATCTTCACTATGATCTGTTGGGTTACATTCAGATAGAAATGTTTTTCTTTTCTTTTAAAGTGCCTTTCATTTTTGAAATAACATGCATTATTACTGCACATAATTTCATTCAGTTTTTTAATTGGTATCTCAAGAGGACGAACACATTAATGGACTTAAAGATGTTGAACATTTGAACCTGCTAAACTTGCCAAACTGCCATGAAACAACAAACACGTTGAGGCAAAATTACATCCAAAATATGTCCCAGAAAGGTAACTTTCTACACTAATATCTATCTGTCTATTTTACAGGCAAAGTGTTGATGTCTATAGAATGCCTGGTAATTTTAGACAAAGTTTCGATGACGTCAAATTGTCAAAAATATGAGAAGAGATTTACTGAGCGTCTTTCATCACGGTTTTAATCTTTTTTTTTTCCCATTAAAGGCTGCCCACTGCTCCGGGTGTGTTCACTGGATGGTAAAATGCAGAGCACAATTTCAAAGTTAACTAACTTTATTTCAACCTGTTAGGAGGTCTGATTTACTTTTTTAGAAGACTGCTTTAAACTACGTACTAGATGATATGCCTTTCAATCTATTGAGAATGATGATTTGCAATTATTAATCTAAATAACAGGAAAAGTAAAAGATCTTACTTAACAAATGAGAAATACAAAATGAACCACAGGACATAGAATCAGAAATCATGTGTATTCATTAAAACATTTTTATTGGAAAGATCATTAATAGCAGAAGTCACATTCAAAATCTTGTTTCAGGCATTCTATAGAGTGCATGATTTCACACTTTGCCTGTAATATCTTAGTACTGCTTGTAAATATCAGGTAGCTGTAGATGTCTAGTCTCCAGTTGAGAATATTCTTTTTAGACTTCAGTTTAACTTCAACAGTAATAGGAAATGGATACTCGCGATCCGTCACGGGTCATTTGATCAAATGTGTGGTGGGAATCCATGCATTTAAGACCACTTGATGTAGACCTGGAAGTAGGCCAGCTCCCCACTATCAGTATGGAGTTGGACCCTCAGCGCTACCGTTATCTCCACAGTGTTTGCTCAGACTTCACAATCTCCAGTGCTCCCCTACATCGCTGCGTGTTAACCCATGACCGACCACACAATGTTGACCCTGCACCGTGACGCATTCAGCATGAAATTCTGTTCATTCGTTCAAGCAACTGAATCGTGCAGCATTAGTTTCAACTATCGAGGCTGAGCTGATCTCCAAGAAGACAAGTTAAGGGGAATTAAGGTTTGAGCATGGAAGCGCGGTGATGCCTCGTGAGGCGTGAGAACATAACGGCCCACGCTCGGCTTCAGATTGATGGTGGAAGTGTCATTGCCATCTAAGAATTGTTTTGCTGAAAAAGTTTCCTTCTCGAAAAAAGGTTTCAAAAGATGATTTGCTGTCTCGAGTCACGCATTATATTTCTGGTAGATGTGAAATTAGAAGGTGCGCCATCCACCATGTCGATGAGTCACATGACATTGGTTGTCATAACAGTGGACATTTTTTTTTTTTCAAATACCAATATGTCCTGGTTTTATATTACAAGGAGGAAAATTAACAACATTTTATTTATATTATAATTATAAAGAGCAGCATGGTGGCACAGTGGTTTGCACTGCCACCTCACAACAAGTTTTCGTTTGACACTCGAGGTGTGAGTTTGAAGCTGTCAGTGTGGAGTTTGCATGTTCTCCCGGTGCTTGCGTGGGTTTGCTCCGGTTTCCACCCGCAGTCCAAAAACACGCGTTTCAGACGAATTGGCATTTTGACCATATTGGTATGAGTGAGTGTGTGAATGTGTTTGTCTGTTGGTTCACTCTGCAAATGGTTGGCCACCAATCCATAGTGTGTATCCTGCTCAGTGATGCTGAGATAGGCGCCAGTTCCCCGCAACCCTGTAAAGGACTAAGCGGCAGAATGAATGAATGAATAATTATAAATATTGTGTATCTTATATTATTTACAGTATTGTATTTAACCTTTAAAACCACGTAAAACATTGTAAAAGCTGACATGGTGTTGCAAATAAACTGCTCGAGCAATTCTCTTTACCGATAGTTGGCATCATTCACACTTCTTGCTCAGCTGCTGGGCTTGTGGGATGGTGACGTGTTGATCTGTTCCTGTGAAAATCTGTGAATTCGCGTCCATGTGGCTGTTCCTTCTCTTTTCCAAACACACGTTGAATTCAGGCCGACTTCTTGTCCCCAGACGAGCCATTGAAATGTTTGTCTAATCTGCCCTTGAAATGGATTTGCAAGATTTACACATGCATTTCTTCCAAAATGACATCAATAGTTTCCAATATTTTGGAGTCAGTAGGTATGTTGATGACTTTAAACTCAGTACTTTGGTTTGGACTGTAAATATACAGCAGAGAGTTTGATATCGGTAGCTATTTACGCAACGGACCTGGTCAGTGTTTTGTTTGCAAGGACGAGATGGTCTGTCCCAAAACAAATGAAAAAAAGGCAAAAAGTAATTGAATTTGATATTGTCCTTCCAAAAAGGATTTATTTGTAACATGTTTGTAGTTTTCGAGGTCAAATTGTCTTCATGAAAGTCATTTAATCAATATTGTTTATCACAGTAGATTTTTTAGGATTGTGAATTAGAATCCATATGAATAAAATGTAAGTTATTTCCATAAAGTTTTCTTTCAGTCCCACATCCAGAATAACAAATATTAAAGGCTTATTGGAAGTTTGCATTTTCTAATATATTATACATATTTTAATGATGTTTGTTTCAGTGACAATGTAAAGCTGTTGTGCTTGCAGTAACTTTTCTTTAAGCTAAAGTAGTACATAATTTATACTTTAAAAGATTAAAATTAAAGTGTCTGTGTTCAGCTAACTAACCATTAAATGAACTGTATTAATTTAATCCTAATAAATCTTGAGAACTGTTTTGCTCAATGTATTTCTTTTCACATTTGACTGCAAGCTAAAAAATAACCATGTACAAAAAAAAAAAGTAATAGGTTGAATACAGTATTTAGTACAATTTGTTGAATACACTCTGCTTTTTTCCACACAATGTTCTGGGTTGTAGAGATCAAATCAAATTATGCAGATCAAAATTTGTGAAATGTCTACATTGGACTGTGTCATTTCAAATTCACTGGAAAAGACAGATCCTGGCAGAACCGGTACAATTAATGGGCCACTAAGGGCAGTGTCGACACGGCCACGCTGATTGGATGTAATTGTGGCAGGGTGTGTTGACAAATAAATCTAATGTAAATTCAGGCTGTAATTATTTCCTCATATGGCAGGATATCAGGACTTAAAAGCTCTTTCTACATTTAAGTGTTGAAAATTTGTAGATGGTGTTGTGTCGTATGTTTGGTAAGTCTCCATTCATACCCTTACTTTATTTGTTCTTTTTAAATTACTATTTTATCTTACATTAAAGCTATTTAGAACATAGCTTTATTTTTGACAATGTCTTGCATTGTTCTGCAAAATGTACTTTCATTGTGTTCTGTGTACTTGCAACTTAATACTTTTAATATAACTGTTTATTTTCTATTGGAATCTAATTTAACACTAGAGATTGTGCATTCAAGCGCCAGGAATAAAACTTGTTTTAAAGAGCAAGTTGAATATAAGTTATTGGCAATCACTTGTCAGCTCAAATTTTCTTTTTTTGCTCGGTTCAAAAATTTAATTGTTGGAGAAAAGTATTCCAGTCATGTGGTTTTGTGAGAATAAATAATCACAAAGTGTGCCAAGGTTCTGGAAGGAAGTCACATGATTCGCCTTGTCACAGAGCAGAAATTTATTCACACGTAATTTGAAGTTTGAACATGTTTTGTATATGCGCTCCATGTCTTGACAGAAAATGTACTTTACATTCTGACAAAATTGGTTGCAACATTAGATTTGAAATCATTATACATATGTTTTGTGTTTTGTAATGTATTTTTTGTAATTTTTAAAATGATTTTAACCTTATTAAGGGATATTTTGTTGTTAATCTGTATATTTGTGCCGGTATGTTCATGTATGTATTTTTTAAAAAGTGCGTGTGCGTTGTGCGTGTGTGTGTGTTATTATTTCTGAAGTAACTCTGTTTTCTCTCACACAGGTGATTGTGGCGGTCGACCTCAGCTCAGTCCAGGAAAAATACCAACATCTCCTAATTCCTTCATAAGCTCTTCTGGATCCAATCTTGACGGAGTAGTGGAGGGGAAGTGAAGGGGTCGGAACCCTCACGTGTCCTGATTCTCAGGCAATGAAGCTCCAGGCGGTGATGGAGAACCTGCACAGACAGCAGAGAGCTAAACTGCTGATGGAGCAGGCGGGGCAGTCGCACAACCCCGCCCCTTCAGGGGAGGAGATCAAAGGGATCGCCACCTCTGACACCGAACAGGCGCAGATGGCGGCACTGGCGGCCATGCGCGCTGTGGCAGCCGGACTTGAGAGAGCCGACAGCCCCATGTCTGAACGCAGCAGTGGAGGGGAGGATGATGATGAAGAGAATGATGAAGAGGAAGGGGAGGATCAATACAAAGATATGATGGGGTCTGAAGAGGAAGAACAAATGTAAGGCAGCCGTCACGTGCAGAATGGGGCTCTTAGAGCTGTAGAATGTGTGAAATGCATGTTTTTTTTAAGCGTCAAATCACAACTTCACAACATAACAAAATCACAATTTATTTTTAAGAAAGAACAATTGAAGTGATTAGTCTTAAAAGGAGATAATGTTTAAATTAGGTCATCAATGTATCTTGTTGTGTGGCTGCATTTATACCTGTTCGCCATTCCCTCGATGTAAGGCGCTGTTGCTGCCTGTCTGTTAAAGAGACCAATAAAGCAGACTCTGCTGACTATGACTCAACTTATGTGAATACGCTGTTCTTCCACCACAATACAACTCAGTGGTCAAGACACATGGGTTTCTATTCAGATTTTACTCTTACACACACAGCATTATTATTTAAATTCAACCTTCCGTGTTAGTACACAAGACAGCGCTTCAGGGGGCCGCTCTATTAGAGTTCTACTAGAGGTGGCATTCTATTAGAGGTTTTACGGTATATGTTTATAAAAATATTGTGTGCACTGAACATAGGTACATCTTAATGAATTGTTTGTTTTCATAACAATTGTCATAGTAGAAGGGCTTCTCAAGCAGTTTTTTTTTTACAAATTTAGTTTTTTTAAATTACAAATTTTTCCAAAAATCTCATTTGCAGCACATCAAACACAGTCACTGTATTTTTGTACCGTATCCATATCTAGATCTATTTCACCTGCTTGTGTTCCTGTGTAGAAAACAGAAATGGGATGAAGATGATTTTGAGGGCGAGATGGATGAAGATTACGATGATGATCTCGGGGACGAGCGTCTGCCCTCGGGTCGAGAGGCCGTCACCCCAGGCAGGGGCATCCTCCTCTTACCACACCGCCATCTGCACCCACACTCACACATGCTAAAGACTCGGCCCAGCTCCGACACGGACCCCCGGGCCCTCGGTCACTCTGCCCATTCTTCACACGGACCCCTGCAGGGACAGGACCACGCAGACTGGACCTATGAGGAACAGTTCAGACAGGTGGGCATTTTGGGTATTTTATAATTTACAGTGCTATTCGCTGAAGTTGTTTGCAATCCTATCAAACCAGTGTACACACACAGTAAATGCTAATGTCTATTGGAGCACAACATTCGGAAATATTAAGATTGCATATCAACATATAGAATTTGTTGTTGATGATTCCCAAACTTGGCTTCCTGTTGACCATTTATTTGACCCCACATCCTGGCTGGAAAGCGACATGAAAAGAACCTCTACTTCACAGTAGTGATTTTCATTTTTATTTTTTCCGGTATAATGTTTTTACTGGATTTGAAATTATTCATTTCTGGAATTTAATTACCTTAATTGATTCAGTATTTTTTTTAAATTGTGAAATACATTTTAAAACTGCGCTTACCTGTATTTTATTTCTATAAATCAAAGTAAAAATGGTTGGAGTTGTGGTTTAAATGGTCATGCATGGAAATGAGGTTTTTGCTTTTATTGAACCTGGGTGGATGAATATTTTGTTGTGGTTTAAGCTTAGAGAAGCGCTGGACCTTTCTGCAGTAACAGTTTGGATTATGAGTGAAGTGAAGAGAGTTGCTAACATGACTTGGCTGATGGTTCAGCATCATGTTCTCAGAGAGAGAGAGTGAGACGTACAGTTAGAAAGAGTGACTTTTACTTTGCTGTAGCTCAGCGTTGGCCAACCTTTCATTAAAGGGGGGGCCAAATTCAACTTTTTTACGTTTTATGGATTCTTTGGATGATTATTTTATTCATGTGACATTTGCATATGTTTTTTAGTAAACATGTCTTGGTCAAGATTTGTATGTTTGAAGGTCGTCTCCATTTGAAAGTTCTAATATTAGTATGAGTGTGGTCTAATGTCGTCACATTCATTACTCAAGTAGAAGTATAGATACTAGGGTTAAAAAAGACGTCTTTGAAAGTAAAAGTATTAACTAAAGTAAAAGTACAGGTTTGAAAAGTACTTTACGTATAAAATTAAAAGTAATGCAAGGGGAAAAATTGCATTTTTCTTTATTGGTAAAGCACTATTTTGTTATTTTAAATTGTTGAAAATCAATGCATTTTATTACATTGCAAACACACAAGAACCATATACTCTTGCTACTAAGCATTAAGCGATGGACCACGTACAAACCTATAGGGTGGATCAACATTGAACCAGCAATGCTTGGGTTGGCACTGTTGTCTCTGCGACACAGTCCAATATTAGTGGTGGGAAGATTGATGGAAGAATGTGCTAACACACAATTTATTACAGACGCTCAAGTGATTAATTGTGATGAAGAAAGAACATCATAATTCTAGACAATGCCCTGCAATAACACACACACTTGATTAACGGACAACACTATAATAGACTTTTGTTAAGACTGTTTTTTTTTGTTATCTTGCTTATTGTCTTTATATATTATGTAATTTTAGTTATACAGAGTGTTTACATTGCTTCCATCTGCGTTTTATGACTGATTTGTGGATTTGAAAAGGTCAATATCATGTGATCGTCTGATTGCATGTGCTGAGCAAAGAGTATGTAGACATTTACAACTGTCGGTTGGTGGGCAGAAATGCTATCTGAGGCCTGAATGTTCAGTTTGAAGCTGATCTTCATATCAAGTCATAGCCAGAAAGCGTGAGTATTGTAAGCGGTTGCGTAATCGAGACGAGCAGCACGCTGTGTACTTTTAGGTGTTACACAATCTTTGGGTGGCACTTGTCTTCAGGAATGCTTGTCTAATGTGTCTTACACCTAAAACTACCTGAATCGCTGCGGCGACAGAGCCAACGATGTTTTCTGTTTGCCAATATGTTTGCTTGATGCAAGTGTGTGAGTGGAAGGGGTTAAAGGCCGGTGGGTTTATTTTGGGCAGGTGGGTGGGGGGCAGCGAGGAATGTGCCTGAGGGAAAGTGATAATCTGGATCTTGGCACAAAAAAAAACTTTATCGGCCTTTACAACTGGAACCTTTTCAAGATAGACCTGGCACCAGTTCAGTAATAAAATGTATTTCTTAGATTAAAATATAAAATAGTTCCATCAAATTGTGTGTTTTGTTTAACACTGTGTATTATGACTGAAGTGTTTAGTTTCATTTTTTTCATTAGTTCTGGATAACTGGAAACATGCATACAGTATGCCTGGTTGGGATTGTTTGTTACAGATATTAATAAATCTTTTTAAGGCAGACTGCCAATGTCTCGCATAACTATTTTTGTCTCCCATAAATGAGTAGAATGAAGATTCGATCTATTCACTGGTATCAAAAAATAGCACCAACGTATCGAACAGTGGAGCTTAATTTCAGTCCAAGTTTGTGGTTTTATTTTGCCGGGATTGATTTGTTTATTTATCGTTCCCTCGTGCGCATTTCATTGCACACCTCTGGCTTGAAAAGTCGTTTGCGGACGAGATTTTCTGCTTCGTTGTTTCTGCGCTGCCAGGTGTTCAGAAGTGTGGAGATGAGATCTCGATGATAATTTTCTTTAGATAAAGATCATGTAGATCTACAAGGCTGCACTAAATTGTATATGTACCTACAGTCTTTGTGGTTTTGAGCAACTTCCTCTTCTGGATAACGAAACACGCTGTTCCGCACATATGATGTAAAATAGAACATTTTTCTATAGTGAATATGTACACTTGAGGATGTGTACACGCGCACACACACAAACATCGATATACATTTATAAATGTGGTAGTGTATGAATAGCGTTTCATGTTGACATTCATTTATTATAGCATTGGTATACATGGACTGTACATTGCAACCTTTTGACTTTTTGTTTTGTCCAGATCTCTTCTGATGTTTCCTCCACTGTCTTGTCTGGTCTTGGTTTCTTTTAATAATGTCGAGTGTCAGGCTTTAATAATTAACAAGTGCCATTGGTCATAGAATTGCACAAGGTTGCTTGTCGTGCAACTTGAGCCCATCTGAAGCTCTTGTGAATTTAAACATTATTGTGACTATGACGAAAAACCGTATCATGAATAATTTGTAAATGACAGGTGCAAACCTGCTTACCTTCTCACCACAGGCCAATCCCTTATGAATCAAATGTCTGATAATGCTAATTCTGCTTTTCTAAATGTATGGATTCACAAACTTGCACAAGGTGCGTATTTAGCCTTTTTAAAATTTTGTCTCGGATTTGTCAAAATTTGAGAATCCTAATGGTTTTAGTCCACATTCTATTAGCTAAATTACTTTGTTGGGGTGGTTTATTTAGCGTTATGTTTTTCTATTAATGCAAGTTAATATCAGAGTCTTCTACCAAGGCCTGGATCAGTGTATTTCAACCACTACATTGCACATTACATTTTTTCAGTGTAATATAACATTTAAGTACAAAATGTAAGTAAAGGGCATAGGACGGCTTGTCAAACAATCATTTTTTTGTTTTATACGTTAGCCTTACTGTGTGTGTGCGTGTGTGTGTGTGTGTGTGTGTGTGTGTGTAATCATATACATCTGTGTAGGTTGTAATGCAAATAACAAAAATGTTAATATATAACAAATATGTTAATATGTAACAAAAATGCTGCATGGTTAGCAGATTCACTCCACATCTTCAAAAATGGCAAAAAAAATGAACTTTCCATAACCTCCTTTGGACCTACAAAGTCTATAGACTACTGTTGGTCTATGAAGTCCACTGGAAACCCACACAAGAACATGCAAACTTTACGCCTGGAACGGAGCTTTTTAACAAGACACGTTTGCTGCCTCATTTTACAGCCTAAAAGCCTAAACTGGGTGTTCCCTGATTTTCGACTGTACTGGAATTAATGTTTTATTAATCTTTTACAAAGGTGTGTGTGTGTGTGTGTGTGTGTGTGTGTGTGTGTAGGCATTTAGGTCACAGTGGGGCTCCAAATGTTGGGTTAAACCCAACCCAACCCATAGATTTTTTTTTTCAACCCAACGCATAGATTTTTTTTTTAATCTAGATTAATCTCACTATAATCTTGTAATTAATTTAAATTAACATGGCTCATTGAATTCTGCCCAAAGCTTTCAGAGTAACGTGTTGATGACAGTTTTGCCTCGGTTGCACACAAACATTGTAGTTTGAGGCATATTTAAAAACAAATTAAACTATTTTGTAAAAGATGTGTGTATGTTTTTAAGGAAGTAGAATTAGGCTTAAGGAACAAATAGGTTTTTTTTTGGTGCACTTAAACTAATACTATTATAATATAGGTAATATTGTTATAATAAAACTGTTATAGTTGATAATAAAAAGTCACGCCGTTATAATACAATTTCTTCACTGGTCACTATGATACACAAATGTTGAATTTTTCCACATTACTTTATCTGGTTAATGTTTTGCAGTGTAAATGGTGTTTACAGACGTTACGTCTCATTTTGTGGCGTCTGCTCTATTGGCTTATTCGATTTTAGTCTGTGTTGTCACAATGGCTACCATTAGACTTGGACTAAGACTTAGACTTGGAGAGCTTTATTGTCATTGAACAAAGAATTCAGTGAACAATAACAGGTAACAAAATCAACATCACAACATCAACATAACAACAATAGTGCAATCAGCATCACAACAATAATGTGCAGAGAAAGCAGTTTACATAGAATCAGCATCACAATAAATAACAACAATTAAACCGTAGCAATTGGCAACTGTAAAAATAACTGAACATTTAAATGGTGCAAATAAACTTGAGGTAGTTGTGGATGTGCTGATGCATTTAAGCAATTGATTATTGTTTACAGAGGATTTGTCTGGTGGATGTGAAGCCGTAAATCTTCTATTAGTCCCGCAGCATGAAATGTTGGGCTGCTAGTTGTTAGACAAACTTCCTGGGAAGAGCTTTTGATGTGTAATGAAACAGCCGAGAAAATGCAGCCCAGATGGACACAGGCTCTTTAAAGATTCATTACAGCCTGCGCGATCCGGCTCCTTTGAGGGGTTTTAACATTAAAAATTGATTCGTCCGACTGTGGATTGGGAATGGATTGGATTTTGGAACTAATTTGCTCTTTGCATGTTTATTGGTTTGTCTGATAATCTGTAATCTTTAAAACGTCATCGGTTTCATTCCAATTTTATTTTGTCAAATGTTTCATCTTGCTTTTTGTGTGACCCCAAAGCATTAATGTTATTCCTGTTCTTGTAGTGCGAATATATGGATGTCCTGAAATCTGCATAAAATAAGTCAGAGAAATTGGACTTTTTGTGTTTGGTCAAATAAAAGATTTGCAGATATTTATCAAATTCTATTGATCTTTCACACTTCAGACTTACTATAGTTTATCCTACAGTCATTTAGCAGATGTTTATTCCCAAGCGACTTTTAAATGCAGAGATGTGGAGTACTTGAAACCCATACTAGATTAAAATATCCAAGAACTAATTATTTTACTCTCACTGAAATTAGTTTTTACAAATCAACAACTTTTTGCTGGTAATCGATTATCGCTCTAATACAGTTGTGTAGGGAAGGGAAGTCTGCAAAAACTAAAATTTGGTAGCTAAATTGAACCATTTACAAACCACATGATATTGCACTTTAATTCTATTAATATAAATTTGTTTAAATAAATGACATTTTTAGTCATTTGTCAAGCCTATTGACCGGGAAAAATGATTTTCACAGGACAGAGCATGACAAAAAAACACATAGTAATTTATTTTACTAAATATACACAAAAACAAAACTAAAAATCTATCATCTTCACTTCCATGTGTCAAAATCTGAGATATGCAGTTAAATGATGATATATTATGATATATTATATTAATAGCTGATTTTATTGTCTTTATTATAATTATTTCTTGTAGCTCATGGCAGGCTTTAATGTAAAACTTGACCAGTATTCTCTTTGGGTAACAGTTTTACTGCTTTAATCGCTGAATGCTAATGTAAATGGACAAGTTATCTGTCGTTCCTTTGTTTTAAATCACAGGCGAGTTGTGTAAGCCACTCTTTGTTTAGCCAAATGAAGTTTTCTCTGCTACTGTCGTAAAGGCATATCAGTGTCTCATTTGCTTAATACCCTCTCATTTGATTTCTTTTCGACTTTGTGCTCGGCCTTTTTATTATTTGTACCGCCGCTTGAAAACGAATCTTCCGAGTCATGCAGTCTACAACATTTGGCTTCGGAGGGACGCTTCCCAAAGGTATTCTGCCATTCAAACACCTTTAATTGCACACATGCGTGCGTCACTCGTGTCCCAGCAGGAAAGTAAAGAGGCTGTGGACAGGCATCACCGTTATGAAGCGTAGCTGCAGGCTGGATGTTGTCTAGGTGGTGGTGGTGGTGGTGGTGGTGAGGTGATGATGTCAGGCCGAGTGTTCGTACGCGCTGGAATGTAAACAGCGATGGCCGAAAGGCTTAGCCCAGCACATTTCACACTCCTCTTACCTGCTCTGAACATTTGCAGAAATACATGGTTGAAATCACCTGTATAACCTTGAATACTTACATTTCATTTTTTCATTACCGGATTTACGCCAATATGAGCACCCCCTTGATTTTTAGCTAGAATATTTTTTATTTTATTTTATTTATTTTGTTTTTACTTTTTTTTGTAGTTTTTATTTTGTGCCTAAAAAATAAGGGGGTTGTTTCTAGTGTTGTAAACAGTTTTTTTTTCATCGGAATAGCAGCAAATATGAGTCTTGTGTCACAAAATAAAAGGCTCAAATTCCGTTGTTGCTACTTACAGATATATTTTAGACTTTAGACACAAGTCTAAAGTATTGGTTTACTTATTTATTTAGTTTTAAGTGTTTTGTCGTTCCAAATTCTTCTGTACTTTCATAAAGCTTATTTCAGATGGTGTGTGTGCCTGCGGAAAGTACTTCATAAAAATGAAATTAAAAGGATTACCATGATGAAGTAATAAAGAAGCAAATAACTGCGAGCAGCCGATTGCGGTTTACAAGCCGTCAAAATTACTATAGTGTCATCAAGTGAATAATAATCTGGTTTTACTATTTTTTCTATTTTACCAATTTTTTACTATTGTTTTACTACTAATCTATTTTTACTTTTTTATTTTTACTGCTCATTTTTACTTGGTTTAATGTTGGTACATCGTCTTCAGTTATTAAGGCAAAGATGTAAATTGTGTTTTGTTAGACATGCTGTTTGGTTCAAGCAGGGAAGCAGGTTGTACAGAAGTATATTTTTGCAAAATTCCTACGTACAGTTAAGTTTATAACATAACGCAACTAATGTGTTTACACCATTTTTAACCCCTGACAAACTTTATTATAGTGTCATTTTAACATACATTAGGTTACAAAGAAGATCGATATTGTGCAAATATTCATGTTACTTTGTGTGTGAAACTTGGATTGTGACAAAGCAAAATCTTAAATCTTGATTCTAATTTAATTCTAATGGTTTTCCAGTTTTGCGGTTTGCATTCGCCATAAGGTGGATTAGATAAAATGACAAGCCGTGATGTGTTAATCATAATCATATCTCTAAAAAAAATGCATCATAAGGATGCGGATGATTCGGGTTGCGGTTAAACATAATGGTTGGCACAAAATGTTCTTGTGGTTTACTAGATGGTTGCACTCTCTTTTTTTTTATTGTCCAGCTAGAAAAAAAATACACTCGATATTGTTTTCTTGAAGAAATAATACTGCTTAGTGATTTAATGTAAGGTTTATTCTCAAGTTTTGGCAGTGTATGAGCAGTTTTTTTTTCCTTTTATTTCCTTTATTTCCTTTTATATTTTTATTTTGTGGTAAGTTATTTTTGAGATTACCTAATAGTTACAAAAAGTTTTCAACCAAGACTTCAGTGAAATAATCATTTGAATAATTAAACCAGTCCAGGGTTTCAGGTTCCTTCTGGTTTTTTTTTTCTGTGCAGGTGTTTTCTGCTGGGGCTTAGTTGGGGATGTTTTTCTTAGTAAGATAGAAACCACAGTGTTTTTTTCCCTTAACCAACTTTTACTTGAAGTTAGGCTCAACAGGCGTCTCTGTGAAATCAGTGGCATTTCTATAGTCTTTCATAACCCATGCTTTTTTCTTTTGACCCACTTTTCCATTTTTGGGTCATGGGGAGCTGTAGCCAGTCTCAGCAACTCCTTTGCATGAAGGAGGGATACACTCTGTGGAAAAGCAGCCAATCACAGAGCAAGACGCACAATTTTCCAACCGGAGACCTGGAGGAAATCCACGCAAGCACAGGGGGAGCATGCACAGACAAATGCACTACCCAGTGCTTCACCACATCATGATCGGATTTCAATTTGCTGTTTTAATCATTTGTTAATTCTCACACCTTAATTTTGCAAAGCGTGCGATGGATTTTCTGAATTGCGAATATGGCTTTTGTTTTTTACTCAAAGCATCTCAATAAATTTGAAGTGTGCTACTCCATTCAAATTCTGGTACAGTTCTTCCTCCGGCCTTCGACTCCACCCGCTTCATACTGATAAACAGATGTGTGTAGAAATGCATATCAGACTTGGGGCTAATGGGACGTAAAGCTGTGTCCACTGGCGAGAGTGGAGGCCACTGATGGGGAGATCTTTCCCTGGGAGTCAGATTTTTACGGTTTGGTTGCTCTTCACGTGTTTTCTCTGATAGCAGCGGGTCAAGCTGGATCTGTTCTGCAGCCTCAGGGTAATGAAGGGGTGTCCAACTCAATAGCGTGGAGGGTTCAAAACGTAAAGTCAGGATAAACATTTATTAAACCCACCAAAACATTTTTTAAAACCAGATGGGAATTTTATTCTAAAATAACTTTTGATAACTTGTATTATGTTTTTAAATAAAACAAATCCGAATCATACAATTTAGACATGTGAGCAAAAATACATTTATAATGTGCTTTAGGGTTAATGTTCTGACTACGCAAGGCAGGTAAAGCAATGCATTATCATGACTTTAAGTTTGACTCTGACATGTTACTAGAAAATAAAGAGCGTTTACATTTGTGCGTAAAGTTTAAGTATTTTTAAGACCGAATAGATTGTAAAATGCGTCTGACTCATTTAATTAAAAAGTGACTCAAATTGTCTATATTTGCTCACTGTTTGCTCTGTCAATATTTACAAAAATGTACTTTCCCAAAATTACTTCCATAACTTCTTCATTCAGTTCATTTGTTTTTTCATTCAATTAGATTAGAAAAAAATCGTGTAAATATTCACACAACATTCATAGTCTGAGCAGAAGTATTGCATTACACCTTCATATACAAGCCTGGCATAGCAAGGGGTTATAGAGTGTCTATAATGGGCTCCCTGCTGGGTTGATAACTTGAAACATGAAGAGGAGAAGCAGACTAGAACTTCTGGCTAAAAACAGAGAGGTGGGCTGCAGGTCTGGGTCCCTCATACATCATGAGAAGGAAAGCAAAGAGTCAAATAATTGGTGAGATTTATAGAGTGACGTTCCTCCGAAAAGCATACATCCTGTAATTAACCCTTCACTGGCCCCCAACACTACCTTTACTCTCACGCGGACCCTTCTCTAGCCATGAAGAGCTCTCTGTGCTGCAAATGAGAGCACCGGGGGAAGTCCAGAGCCGAGAAATAAAGAATGAGATGTTTATATGCCCAGCTCTTTAAGGTTTCCTGTGTGTTTGTCGAAGGTGCGTTTGATTGGCTCTGCCGTCATCTGTAGCGTTTCCCATGGTTGTCAGGTTCGACAAATGCAGTGGAAATTAAAATTCCGAATAAAATGATAATCATAATGGAGTTAGTTCTGCTTCCCATTGCTGATTGGTCCATACGGTTCAGTCTGGGCTTTAAGACACAATGTTGGAGTTGTCTTGTGGATTTGCAGTAATCATATGTGAAAGCCAATGCTTCATCCAGCAGCAAGCGTTGCAAACGCTAGCTTGCGATCTCATTTAGCATGTCATTTGACCCGGCAACATTTGTTGTGCAACTGCGCCGTGTTGCATGTTTAATTTAACAGGCGGTGTCTAGTTATCACCTCAGCCATCAGCTGGCATTAAAATATCTGTTCTTGGAAATCATTTGACATGTATTTCTGTTGCGTCAAGCAGGTTTGAAATGTGTCTTTACCAGTAGTGTGAAGTACTTGAGTAAATGGACCTTGTTAATTGAAGTATTTTAGCTACTTTGTACTTGTGCTGAGTATCAAAAATATAAGCAACTTTTACTCTCTACTTGATTACATGTTTGATAGAGTATCTGTACTTTTTACACCACTACATTTGAATGGACACTTACCGTTACTTTGTGATTTCTTTGTCACTAACATTGTGATTGTGTACGACAAATCGGCATCTTTTTCTACCATTGTTCATTTTTTGTACTCGAGTAAAATAAAATAAAAACAAGACTGCTATGGTCTTCTGTCTAGTGTGTTTCTTGATACAAGCTTGTGTAAAGCATTTACTGTTTATGACAAATTGCTTCCAATACTCTCAGATTGTAACCTTTGGATTTTTTGCTTTGGATAAAGTGTCTGCCAAATGACTGTAAAGTGAAGCTTCCTTTGCTCTATTAAACTTCTAAACCTTGCTGTGTGTGTTTTGCAGCTCTATGAATTGGACGCTGACCCCAAAAGAAAGGAGTTTCTGGACGATCTGTTCAGCTTTATGCAAAAAAGAGGTATGTATCAAAAACATATCTTGCAGTTCAGTTTGCCAAATCCTTCATGAACAAAACCTGTTCCGTTTTCCTTGTCCACGTTCCAACCAACACCCTGCTCGTCTTTCACATCTCCACGGGATGTTTATGTATTTTTACAGGTGCACAGCGGTTTCCACTGTTTATATCATAGGCTGCGCGCTCAGACTCGCTCCTAAACACATACGTGAGAGCGTGAACACGTGTCCGGAACCGGCCTTGGGGCTTGTGTTGCTGCCGAAAAGTGCCGAAACCTACTGGAAACTTTCTGTGCAGCTGTTAAAACCGCTCAAGGTTGATAAATCAATGACCTGAGAAAAGTTCCTGGGTCATTTCTGCCCAGAAACACAAGTCTTTCTGAGTCTCACCCTCAGCTCCAGATGAGCACTGGCCGCTGAACCTTCACACGTGCATATATTACGTTGTATAGATTGAAAGCGTTCAACAAAGATATTTCTCATTTGAACACAAATTTGCATCTCTTTTTCAACCAAGAGTTTTCCACTTTTATCAGTATCATGGCTTGCAACACCCAAGGTTGTGGGTTTGATTCTAGAGACAAGACTGAAAGATCTGTCAAAAAAAACCATTCAATGAGACATGTTAATCAAAATGAATTTCCAGATTAAAGCAAAATTATCTAGATTAATCCACCACTAGATTGATCTATTAATCTAGATTAATCCACCATTAGAATTAACTCTTATAAAAAGTCTTTAAAAAATAATTTAATGGCTTCAAAGCTGGAAAAAAAAGAAAAAAGGTAAACAAGTGTCACTTATTTTTAAAACATAATGCTAGTTTCAATTATGTTTTCAGCTTGTTTCTCAAACGCATATTAATTGGTTTTAAAAGGTAAAGATGTTATATAAATACTTATATAAATAATAAATAATATAAAAAGCTAGATGATTTAGGATAAAGTGCAAATTGGTATAAAGCTATTTAATATTGCAATAACAATGAAATTCTATCAGCATTTTCAATCTTTCTCATTATTGTGCAGCTTGACCAAATAATCCCGTTTTGTCGTGTCATGTTTTCTGAAGTGGATTTTTCACATACAGTGTGACGCAGCTGCTTGTTTTTTTGCGAAGGGACGCCAGTGAACAGGATTCCCATCATGGCCAAGCAGGTGCTGGACCTCTACATGCTGTACCAGCTGGTGACCGAGAAGGGGGGGCTGGTGGAAGTCATAAATAAAAAGCTGTGGAGGGAGATCACCAAGGGCCTGAACCTGCCCACCTCCATCACCAGCGCTGCCTTCACGCTCCGAACACAGTACGTCCTCTGACTCATTCACTCCACTGGGCTTCGTCAGCGAGGTTGAATTCAGTATTTCCACAAACAATATTTTCCAGAAGTCGCCATTCGCTTCATCTTCTTCTTCAACTTTATAGGAATCATTTCGGATACTGTTTAGGAGTTGATGTGGCTGAAGAACTTTCTGTCATGTTCTTTGGCAGATTTGTTCTCGTCACACTATAAGATTTTGGATATGAAATTGCATTTTTCCAGGTATTATTTACTAGACAAAAAAAGCAGCTTAGTTTGCACACATGTTTTAAAAGTCAGATTTGGCTTTATACAAATACATTCTGCTTTACATAAATCAATACATTACATAAATAGATAATCTTTATAATTGTCAAATTTAAAGTTTTTCTCTGCCTAAAGAAAATCCTGCTTGTGTTTCAGGTGATTTGGCATTGGAGAATTAACCGTGTGTGTGTGTGTGTGTCTCGCTTTTTATAAAAGGCTTCAGCTTCCTGTGACCCAGAAATTAAATATGTGGTAGAAAGAAATGAGTAGAAGACACATCATAATATCGTAAAAATAACTGGAATATGATCACAAATTGTTAAGCACTAAAAGGCACTGTGGCGTAGTGGACTGAGAGTTGGACTTTTGTCCTAAATGTTGCAGTTTTGAATGGCAGACAGGTTTTGTAAGTTGCTTAAAAACAAATTGAAACATTTTGCGAGTATTCTATCATATAATAATAATAATAATAATAATAATAATAATAATAATAATAATAATAATAATAATAATAATCCTCTTTGTTTCGGCAGATACATGAAGTATCTGTATCCTTATGAATGTGACAAGAGGGGTCTTAGCAACCCCAACGAGCTGCAGGCCGCCATCGACAGCAACCGCCGGGAGGGCCGCAGACAAGGCTTTGGTGGCTCGCTCTTCACCTACTCGCCCAATGGGACACCCACCATGCTCTCCTCGCCAAAACTTTCCTTGCCCCCCATGGGCATAAGCCTGCCCAGCAACGGAGCCTCACTCCCTCCCTTAAAAATTAAAAAAGGTACGGCCGACACACAAACAGGAAATATAGGCGGAAAAGTTTGTGCTTGAATGGAACAGAATACAAAGCATTACATAGGAATAGGAAAGTGAGGTGACGACATTAGAGACGTGATGCCCAGTCTTTTGCCGTACATTTCACAGGCCTCAATGTTTATTAAAATAAAACTTGGCTATTTAAAATGACTCTAGTTTGTACTCTAATATTATTCTAGTTCTAAAAAAAATGGAACTTTTCAGTCCTTTATTTTGCAGATTTGCACTGTTTGCTGGTGACGGGTAGAGCTCTGGTTCTTGATTCATTCATTGACTTCATTCTTCAAATGATATGTTTGAAGGTCTTCTGAAGGAAAACCCACAAATTAAGTTTGTAAATGCAGAAATAAAAGAGCAGGTCACATGTAGCACTTTCACGAGCTGGATCTGGCTCTCGGCATCACCAATCTTTGCACTACTTGATCACCAATCATTGCACTACCACAACACAATGTTTTCAGTCCAGAATGGAAATTAAACGAGTAGAATATATAGCAAAATAATCTACAATCTCACACACTCGGACCGTCACGTAGTACTGGTTGTATATTACAATGCTTTCAGTTTGAAAAGGTTGTGGTTTTGATTCTTAGAAAAGGATGAAACCTGAAATGCTATGTGAGACGTCTCGGATAAAGCATCTACTAAAAGCAAACGTGCAAAACATTCATGGTTCCAAGCATAAACTGATGTTTGATTTGAATTTGCGTTCAAACTAAAAAACTAATTTAGTGTGTTTGGCTAAATGAGTAATGACGTAAGATTATTGTAAGTAATGATGTAAGATATTTTTCACCTCGTATCACAATATTTCATCATATTTCACTCTTTTACAGTGATATCTACAGTGCTGTGCGTCTGAGTTTTTGAAGGCCATGACAAACATGCATGAAACATTTTCCACACTTTAATATCTACATGTTTAATCCATTCCGTAATTTTTTCAGAAAACTCTTCCAGTCTGTGTTTAGGTGATCAGGATTACGTTAAACTCTACCAGCATGTCACTGACTGGCAAAGCAAAGCAAAGCACCAATAATCGTTTAAACGGAAGACCATTTATTAGTTTCTGGAGCAACTTTTTCTTTATTCTTTATTCACGTAAAGTTTCTGAAATCTTGGGCCTGATTGGCATGAACTACAGTAAAAAGTACTATTTGCATTTGACGAGTAGAGTTAAAGTAAAATGTACTCCAGACAAAAACACTTAAGTGCAGGTATTTCCAACGGTCAGGGGTCAAAAATCAAAGGAAACGTGCTTTACTATAGTTCACTCACTCTCACCTACAATCTTTTCAACTGGTCCCCTAACATTCCGATACTTCTTTTCTTTCTTTAGAGGATGACGGTCTCACAACCCGTTTGCCTGCCTCTCTGGCCACGCACTCGGTGGCTGCGGCACAGGCTGCGGCTGCGCAGGTCGCTGTTCTGGAGCAGCTGCGGGACAAGATGGAGTCCGGTGAGCCCCCGGAGAAGAAGATCGCCCTACCTCTGGAGGAGCAACAGCGCCTCCTGCAGCGAGCACTGCAGCACAACCTGATTGCCATGACCACTCAGATGCCCATGAACATCCGCATCAACAATCAAGGTGTGTGGATTATTCATCTACAGCTAATTCCTTACATTCAGAACAAGTACAGGATAAAACTTGTTGACTGGATTTATAGGCAGGTTTTGTAGGATTTATAGGCATGTTTTATCAATTTTGTAGTAATTCCTGAGCTAATTACATTAATCTATTGTTTAAAGGAATTTTGGACAAAAAGGGTAAACATTTTACCATTAAAAACACAGTTTTTGTACAATTCATTCGACATCCAATATTCACGTCTTTGTCTTTTAGAGATAATACATTTTTCTAGATTATTAATTCTGTAGCATTTAAATTAATTTTCATTACTGTTTTTTTTAGTATTTTAGGTGCGTGTTATAGTCCGATAAATATGTTTGCTTATCGTTAATGACACTTGTGGCAGTTAGCAAAAACACTTTGTTGTTGTTAAAGTATTGGTGAAATTGTGACTTTAGCAATGAATTTTCACAACATGTTTAAAATTGCGCAAATAGGAATAACTGTTGTAAGAACTTACAATTTTTATGATATTACAGCAATGATGTCTCTCAATCAAAAAACTCAAAAAAAGCAACCAAAAATCATCAATAATTAATTCATAATTGTCAACATATTAACTACACCATAAAACCTTAAATAGCTTTACTATTAAATAGTTTTTATGTTTAACTCATTTTAGATGTTCTTTTTTCAGTAGTACTGCTTTTATACTGTGAAGGCTGTATTTAAATTGGAGAAACAGCGCCACCTGCTGGAGAGTAAAACCCTGCGTCGCGTAAAGCTCATGCGTCTATGTCTTGTTTGTTTGTTTCAGAGAGCAGAGCAGATTCCGCCCTGAACATCACCAACAATGGCCTGAACAGCATCAGCATGTCAGTGGAGCTTAACGGAATCGTCTACACCGGTACGGACGGGTCCACGCTGCTGTATTAGCCGACGTTCTTGTGACTGAGACCAACCATTGTGCTTCGTCTTTCCCAACAGGCGTCCTGTTCGCTCAGAACCCCACGCAAAGCTCATCGGGGATCTCTATCAAACCTTCCTCTGGCAACAACGGGCCGCAGTCGTCTCTCCACACGTCTACCTCATCCTCCTCCACCAACCAGTCGCCTTAGCTGCACAGACTCTCAGTGCGAAACCAAAGCCAAAAAACCTCAGTTACTTCATATAATATGCCAAAAAAAAAGGAAAAACTGAACCATTCTCCACTTGAAATACACTAGCTCAGGTCTTTTTATTTACACTCTCATTCAGAGCCAAAATAACGACAGAGTTTATTATAAAGACATATAGATATATATATATATAATGTATATGCAAAACCTGTGAATAATTTATTTCTCTTTTGTGAGCCAACTGTCTGGCGTGGACGAGGCAGCGGCTTCCTGCTTTTTTAGGGTTTTGTAGCTCCAAAAGTGCGTCATTATAGATTAAAAAAAAAACTCCTTAAGGCTGCCGGGTCAAACGGAACAGATTATCCCACGCGTGATTTTTCTTTTCTGCAGTGCCTTGTGAAGGGTTTGTCCTGACCGCTGACAGACCATCATCTGAACTTCAGCACAAACCAGACGCCGAGAGCGAGGGAAGGCTCGGCTTCAGTCCTTTAGTGGCTTTACTATGCTTGTCAAACCTCAGCAGGTGGAGATTCTTGCAATTTAGTCAGATTGAACGATAATCTGTTGTGTTTGTGAACTTGTCTTCATTGTTTGGGGTGTTTTTTTTTGCTTTTTTGAGGGTAACGTTTGACGGGTCTTCCTCAAATGGAGACAAATAGCTTAAACAAAATGTGAGAGGTCAGAGGTCATTTGTGTTGCAATAAGGGAGATCGAGTCAGGTTCACTTTACAGTCATCGTGTGACTGTATTTCACCGCGTCAGGAGGGTTTAAGAAAACGATTCGCCTCGGACGAAATGAGATTGGAAATGTTGTTTTGCAACAGCGTTTCTTGGTAACGGCTACAATTTGTCTTGGCCTAAAATCTCATAATTTGCAGCTACGGAAAATGATAATCACATAAATCCTGAATTTTAATCCTATAATTTCTTTTTTTTTTTTTTATCTGTGAAACCTTTGCCTCGGATTTGTAGTTAAACCAGCGGCAACACTCAAGATTGTTTGGAGGCCATTGTGTCTTTATTTTTGTACTCTTTCTTTCTAAGACTTGGCTCTGCTTTGCGTCTTCAAGCCTCATTAGATTTGGGATTTTCGCATACGTATTCACATCTTTACTTTTCTACTCTTTTTGTATTTTTTTTTATCTTTTTACTTTACGCCTGTTTTTGGGGACACACAAGCAAACTGTGTAACCATAACAACATAAATCTCTGCTCAGCTGTGGCCTGCTGCTGATTGGCCGGTTGGCTGATGATGTCACTGAGCAGCTTTCAGCTCTCCCGTGTGTTCGTCAGGATATCTTCCGCTCACATTGTAGCAGCACAATCAATTGAAAGTGTTTCATCGCTGTTCTTCTTGTCATTTTACTGTTTGCCACTTTATCACACCGAAGCAGAAAGTGCGTGAGCGTCTACCTGACTGACTTCGCCAAACAGATCTCTACCAGTCTAGATTAGACCAGATTAGATCATCAGTCTCAACTAAATCATCTTTCATGAGCCGTTTGACTCTTTATAGCGCAAGCCCTAAACAATCAGATTCTACTGACTTTCAAAGGCACGTCTTGGGTTTTTTCTTCCTCTGTGTTGTACATCAGCTTGACCCAGTGTGTTTCCGACGACTCTGTACAGTCCAAACATAAGGACAGACGCACCTGATTGTCAGAATAGAAAGCCTTAACCGATGCAGACGCTATATGTCGGTTGTCAGGTCATTGCAAGGACAACCAAACCGATCGGTGTCTGTTTCCGCTGGATGCCTTACGCTTCCCCGTGTTCCAGCGGCTTTTCTCTCGCCGAGCACAATGTTACACTAACAATCAAGTAATCCCCCCGCACCACGCACAGACCGCTGTGTGATGGAGCTTCGTTTTCATATAAGGCATTCGTCATCTCAGGAAATACACTTCTACCTCTAGTTACAGACACATTAGTGCTTCGCTCACACTGTGCATGATATTTATTTACCCTTGACCCCGGTAAAACTACGTTATCCATGACACACCAACTCAAATGTTAGGAAATTGATAATACAGTGTGTGTATATAAAAGTGTTTATACACACACTTACTTTTTAATGCAATTTTACAGTTTAGCTATAATTAGTTTGTGTTTTAATCTGAAAATTCTCATGGCACAAAACACGAGAACCAGACTTGTTTTGTTGATTTTATTAAAAATAAAATTCATAAGTATTGCCCTCATGACTTGTAGAAAAAAGACAATCCTGAACTATTTAATCAAAATACCTTATTGTGTGGGGAAAAATGTAACTTTTTAAAAGAAATATATTAATATAAAAGTGCGGGGACGGAAAAAATATTGGCGCTGTTGTGGGCATCATTTTATGGAGTTGCTTTATAGGAAATCACACAACATTTTTGCCCTGACTGTTCTTAACATATAGAATAAAAGCAATTCTCTTTTAGCTTTTTTTTATTAAAACTATTTGCCTTTTTTATGTTGTGATGGAGTAATGAAGAAGGCGCTTCAGGTTGGATGTGCCTGTTTTCTGTATGTCGTTGCTCTCATCGACTTGATGACTTGTTGTTTAAGGTGGTAAAATGTACTCTTGAAGTTTACATTTTATAATTGTCAAGCATCAGATTTGTCAATGTTTGATTTTTCACATTTTCAGAACTTCAGCTGTAAACAAAAAACGTTGGAAACAATTAAATGTAATTATGTTGTCATTGTTATTTGTGACTCTTTTTTTCTATTTTAATAAATTAATCTCACTTTTTTTTTTCAAGTGTGTGTGTGTACAGGCATTGAGATCAAAGTGGGGCCCCAAACGCTAGTGTTTTATACCCATATGAGCCCAAGTGGGAGCCTTTGTCTGGGTCCAATAATTTGGAAGGTCTCTTTAAGGGGCCAGATGGGATTTTAGAGCAGAGGTTACTCAGCTTTAGCACTTTAGTCTTTGAAGGAAGCCAGGTAGGGTCGAAACCAAACTTTGAAATTCTGCAGTTAACCCATCTAGAGAAGTTACACAGACACGGTGTAGTGAACACACACAAACCCAGAGAAGTGAGGAGGAATATCACCACTGGATGGCGCTCTCCAACAGACCTTTATGAGGAAGTTTAAAACTAAGGGAGTCCTTGTCGGCCTTATCTCTCCTGGAAAGACAGAACATACCCAATGAAGAACTCAGTGGGTTCTTGTTGCTGACATTCCTGACACTATTTTTCAAACATCTGTCACTCAAAGCCATAAAATTGTGGATGCTGCTCTGGCCTGAATGATAGAAATTACAAATGGTGAAATTCACTGTCCCATCCTTCTGCCAGATTGAACCATGTGCTTCTGTGATGTGGTCAGCTCTCGGGCAAATTCATTTGAACAAAATTAAGTAAACTTTGAAAATACCATACTTATTGTGTTTATTTTTACAATATTATACTGTTTGTGCAAACACTGTAACCTGTTTAAAATGGTCATCTTTAAAATTACAAGGTTGTCATCATGGTTACTAAATGATTAGTAAAAGTACTTAAGATGTTATACTTCTGCCTTCTTGTGTTGTAATTATATAATTTAAGGGATGTGGATTGTCAAGAATCCACTCAAGGTGTGAGTTTAAGGCTGACCGGGGCCTTTCCGTGCTGAAAAGGAGAAAGCGGTTGAAAATGTATGTATGAATGAATGATTGGATGAATTGATGTATTAATGAATAACTGCTCTTGATACTGTTTATTTCAATTTCACTTCAATTGAAATAAAACTTAAGTGAAAACTTCTCGAGCAGTTTTGTAGCATGGATCAAAGAAACACACATTTGTGCATTTCAGTGACAATGAAAACAGAAAAATCACTCTCGTTTAAATCACAACTTGTATGACATTATTAAAACATTTAACTGTACATTAAACTGTACATTAAATTGTACAAAAACCAAATCAACGAAAGCGCATTGCATTCACCAAAGAAAAAACAATTAACAAATAATTATGCCATATATTCAAATTATTCTCAATTATTTTAGTAAGTCGTAATACGTCGTAATTATGGCTTAATTTTGGGATAAGTTCGATCAGTCTGCGCATGCGGCGGTCCAGGACCGCTAGCGGCCGACAATGTGACTTCTGTATCACGTTGGCCGAGGGCAGGGCGAGTCCACGCCCACTAATCGGTCCTGCACTCTGAATGGCTGCAGCGCACATACGTTAGTAATCGGTTTAAACTTGGGTCATCGCGTAGTTGCCGCGAGACTAGACAGACACAACACAACCTATTTTTGAAGTAGTGGATCGCAAGAGAATGTTTGGATGACTGGTTTATTTGAAACAGCAGGACGTTCCTTTTTCGCCAAAATCGTTGGTAAATCGCATTGTTCAGGAACATGAGACTTCGTTCGAGGGTTATTTTAAATGAAAACTCAACTCCCTCCCGCCGCCGACGAGCACCACCAGTAACACCGAGTCCCATCGTTTCACCAAAGGTTTGTCAGTATTCTGATAATCTGCATGCGAATTTAAATGTTCATTTCCGGTTGCGCGATAAAGAATGATCGCGCGTTCCGATTAGCGTTCCGGCTAACAGTTTCAAACTAGGCAATACATGAAAACATTTAAATAAATTACACCTTTAAATAATTTAGCGTAACCGTATATTAAATTAATGTATTCGTCGGTTTAGGTTAGTTAAAAAGTACTCTTCATTTTGTGCCCTAGTTTGGGATTTTCCTGCGTCTCGATAATGGGCGGGTTTTGTTTTTTCTATTTAGCCAATAGACAATCAGTGTTTCCGACAGGCATTTTTATCAGCCAATTGGCTTGAGAATTTCGAAGACTTTTAGAGTCTTTCACCTTTTTGCTTTATTTACAAGTTGTTTTTTAAATGTGTCCCCTGCCATTAATATTTTTTGCCAAGTGTCTGAAATATGTTGTATTGTTTTCTTTTTAGAATGAAGTAGACGTTCTTCAAGACCGCTCAAATCAGGACCACGATGACGTTCCAACAGCAGCAAAACGTCCGAGGAGGAGGAGAAAACACGTTTCTGCTGGTGACACAAACGGTGAAGTGAAAATGTTTAGCATGACACATATAGTCTTGTTAAGGCCAAGCTACTACAATCATCCGCATTGCTTTAATTTCAGAGTTTGATTTCAAGACTCCAGTTCGTTACCTTCGGGAAAGACAAACCTCACTGAATCCTGCTGCTCGGAGTCTGTATTCTCCTTCAGTTCACTTTCTCACTCCTCCAAGAGATGGTACGTACAAACATTTACTGTTTGATACCATTTATCCTCAAAAGTTGTCGTATATTACACTTGACAGTTGGCACAGTGGTGGTCATACATGACTCTGTATGTAAGGTCAACGATTCAGAAACAAACATTGTGATAGTGTTGCATTTTAAATATTTGTTTGGATAGATAGATCTTTGTGCCACGTATTGAGATGTGCCACGGTATGGATTTTGCAATACCGTGGATACCGTGATAATTCATGAATTTGATTTTTATATAAGTATATAAACACCTTAATACAGTATTACACATTAGTTTCGTTACAAGTTGTGACAACTACTAATGACGGCACAGAGATTGCTAATCAAACACAGAAAGCAGTGTAACAGACTGAATTAATAGATCACACACGCGACGCGCAAATGCGTGCCGCTCAGTTGTCTGCGCTTGCCTTTAAGAGAAGAGCGGCTGTTTTAGTTTTAAAGACGCGCGCGAGAAAATTTTATTTTCATTTTATCAAAGTCTGTTTTCGTTTGGAAATCATGGTTTCACGTGCGCGAGTAAGAAAGCAAGACAATGTTTACGAACGAAGACCAGAAACAAAGCTACCGTAGGCATCCGCTCGCACTCTCTTTCTCGCCCGCCCTCTCTCAGATTTTGCCAATTATGTTAATACGGTCTACTAAAATGTAATGCCCCCCGCAATAAAATACAGATACCGTCTGTACAGTAGAAAATACCGTGACATGAATTTTAGCTCATATCGCCCACCCCTAGTGTAAATGGTAACCTTAAACATATGATCTTGTTGGGGCTTATAAATATATATGTGGTGTTATATATTTTTCACTAAAATAAAACTGTGACTACTGAAACATAAAAAGACAGTGGTCATCAAGAAATATTTTTATTCTCAGTGATCATTGATTGCAGCACAAACTGCAAAAAGTCCATGCTAAATGTAATACTATCAGTGAGCAGATCTAACCGAATTGTAATGTCATATCATATATTAAATAGGTGAGCAGAGGACCGGCAGTGTCATGTTCAGTCCCGAACACCGTGTGTTTGGCTACACCGCTGCCAGTCCCTTTTCTGAGGATGAGGAGAATGATGAAGTCTTTAGCCCGTAAGTTTCCGCTGTTTTGCAGGTCACAGAACAAACCACATGAATAAGCCATGTCTTCCTAAGACGGTTAAATTGATAACTGAATTTATTGATTATGAATCCTTTTTGTCCTTGTTTTTGTTCTTCACTGTCATTAAATGTATATCTACAAGTGCACTTTAGTTTAGGTTGAGTAAATTAATCATTAATAATACGTTTTTTTAATTAGATGGGGAGGTGGGTGAAAGGAATGTCCAAACAGTTGATTAATTTAAAAAAATAATCCACCAATTAACCAATTTTAAATTAATCATTCGTTGCAACACCAAGTTAGACTATGCAGGTCCTAGAATTCAAGTAGTTGAATTTTCTCAAGTGCCTGAGAGATTATTGATACATTCTCATTAGAGATTACATCTGACTATACTGTCTCTCCGAATTTTCATTTTAGCAGAACATCATTATAATAATAGCATTTCAAAAGCACCTATGCTGATTTAGGTCAAGTTATATATATATATATATATATATATATATATATATATATATATATATATATATATATATATATATATATACATAATTTTTTTATTTTTTTTTTATTTTTTCATTTTTCATTTTTATTGCTTTCATCTGTTTCATTTTCTGCCTGTAGTTTCACGTTCATCAAGAACATTCCCAACCGTTCCCAACAGTCCAGGACCATCACAGCGCGGGACATTCCTCCCAAGACGAGGAGCACTCCTGCTGCCACCCTGGTTCTGGATCTGGTGAGGACCATCTCCGTGTACCGCCGATCAGAAATATCTCTCAAATTTGAAAAGAAGCTAATTCGATCTTTCCATTATAGGATGAAACTCTTGTGTTCAGCTCCCTTAGTCCGATCCAAGACGCAGAATATACATTCAGCACACGTTTCCAGGATCACAAGTACAAAGTTAGTGACTGTTTCCTAAGAAAGGATTTGTTGGAATAGTGTGTTTTTTAAATACATTGTCTGTTTCACAGGTCTACTTGATCCTCAGGCCGCATGTCATGGAGTTTCTACAAGCAATGACCAAACATTTTGAGGTACAGGGTCTAAATGCGTAGTACAGAAACCAAGCTTGTGTATTTCTAAATATAAATCAGACATGTGATTTATGGTAGTGACGGTGGATGGAGACTGTTTTTGTCTGTGATTACAAAAGCTTGATCTGGCAGTGCCCGCTTAGGGGCTTTGGTTTTTGTTTATAGTTTTTGAATATCATTTCCTTGTTCTCCTGCCTTCTTGGTATATTTGTAGTTCCATTAATCATTAATTTGGATTCTGTTGATTTGTCTTGTATGTAAAGTGGCGTTCTAGAGTGCATTTAAGAATTCCTAGAGTGTTTCCGTGCGTGAGATGTTACAAAAGTTTTATCGACAACAAATTTTAAAAGTACGTGAAAAATATAGCCAAACAGACTTTTGTTTTATGTTTGTTGTTGTTTTAGATGTTTGTATATACCTCCGCCAAAAAGGGGTATGCAGAAAAGATTGTGGATGTATTGGACCCTAATAAAAAGCTCTTCAGGTGAGTCATTTATACACCTTTATCAGCACATCAACTACATTTTCACGGTTCTGGTCACTGGTCAGCGACTCTTGTGATTGGTGCTTTTCTGTTGGAATCATCTTGGCTGTTTTCTTTAAGGCACCGCCTGTATCAGGACGATTGTGCTTGTGTGCTTGGACACTACATTAAAGACCTCAGCGTGCTGGAGAGAGACTTGTCAAAGACTGTCATCCTGGACAACGCCCCCCACACCTTCCCTTACCATGTATGTCTGTTAATTTATGTGTCAGTTAAGATAAATGCGGGAGGGAAATGCAAGTGCGTCACATTCAGCATCTCTGCAGTTTTTCTGCCGTTTTCATCATTTCATCTGTGAACATGATTCAAGTGATATGTTTAAGAATCAGATGGAGATGTTCCTTTTGATTTATTTTTCTTAAATTATTTCCTTACTACACTATGCAGTATCTGATCATTTTTAGTTTATCTTATTATAAAAATGAAGGAAAAACGCAGAGAAAACGGTGACAATTGTCTGCGCAGATATGGCCTAAACAGATTAAAACCATTAAAGTGAGTGTGTGTATACATGTGTGTGTGTGTGTGTGTGTGTGTGTGTGTGTGTGTGTGCCGAAGGTTGTGTTTTCAAGCCAGTTTGAGCTCTTATTTGGCACAATTTATTTTTCAGCTGATGAATATGATTCCCATAAAGAGCTGGGATGGAGATCAAGAGGACCGCGAGCTACAGAAGCTGGTCTCATACATGGAGAAGCTCGTGCATGCAGTAAGTGTTTCCCACTGTTCTACATGATGTGAGTGTGTGTGACACAACACACGTCAGGAATTACACCGATCGCTTTTTCCCCCCAGACAAACTCTTACAGTCTTCCAGCAGGTGATCTGCTGTTTTTTACACCATAAATCTGTTGTTATTGTAGTTTTTTTTTGTCTATTTCTATGGCAAGTCTTATGATTCTGGATTCCCTGCCCTCTGGAAGTCCCCCCCCCCACACACACACACACAAGGACTACTGATGCAGTTACCGCTTTCATAGCAGCCCTCAAAACCCACTTGTTTAAACAGGCTTATGCACTTTAAAAAAATTTTATTTGCCTGTCTACTGTAAATGTATTTATTTAATTCTGTTGCTTGTGTCCTTCAGTGTCCTGAAAGGTGCTTAGAGTCAAAAGCTATTATTATTATTATTATTATTAATGTTTGCTCTTCAAGCACTCGCAAAAAACCTAACTGAACTAAGCAATTTTAAATTAAACAGAGTTTAGTTTTCTATTTTATGGTTTGTTGCAAATTATTTAATAATACAAGGTAAAGTTAAAAATACAAGCATGCTTGAGCATGTCGAAAGGAAGGCCTTGTCACACACACACACACACACACACACACAAGCAGTTGCTTCTGTTTAGTCACTAGCTGTTGATATTTATTGACTTCAAAACATATTTTTGTATATTTTTGTTTTTTTACAGGACGACTTCAGAAGTGTTTTGAAGAAGAGAACCGACCACTTTCACCGGCTCCTTTCCGAAGACTGAATTTACAATAGCTTTTAAAAAATCTGACTACCTACCCTGAATTATTTTTTTTAGAATTGGATCTCTGTTTCATAGATGATGTGTTCCAACAATGAAATCACAACTTTTTAATTTATTAAGTTTGTACAGGATGTAAAAGATGTTTTTGTCTTTTAACACTGAAACATGTCAAATTAATTTCAAAATGGTGTGTGTAAGAAAGTCTCTTTTTTTAGTAAATGGTGAATAATCAACCAATAAACTACTTTTTGTTTTACCCTTGAAATCTTACTCTTAAATTGAAATCATTTTAACTTTCACAGATAATAAACATTGCTTCGGTGATGGTTGCTTTTACTCTTCTGGAAAAATCTAAAACAATGATTTAAATATAATGAAGTGTTCCACAATGTAAAGTAAAGCCAGTTCAATTATAAAGCGCCGTTTCCAGACGCAGACAACAACGTCCGGAATAAAATCAGTTGGAAAAAATAGAGAAACATCTATACAGATATTGCACGTTTGTTTTTTGTTTTTTTTTAAATGCTGCCGTCGCTTTAAAGTTTGAATGAATTTCATACACGTACCGGAAATACGTCATTAGCAGAACACGAGAACGCTCAAAGATGGCGGCGTTGATGGGTAAGCGAGTGATTTTTTTTTTGCAATACGTCTTTGCAAATACATTTCAGGATTCTAAATCTCACTGACAGTGCTGTGAGTCTAGAGTAACTGTTGTGTTTTTGTCTCCAGCGTGATGTTTACAAAGCCCTCCACTGTTTTGTGGGGACTTAAGCGTCTTTTCTCACTGACCTTGTTAACGCAACTGCTCGGCTTGTCTGGCTTGTAAACAAACTCGCGTTATTTCTTCACCAAACTGATTTGGTGCTATCATTCTATTACAATGCGAATCTGCTTTTTGAATTTCTTAATGAAAACGCTCAGTTTTACAATAATCGTTCTACCAATAATTCAGTGATCGGAAAGAATGCTCATTTCTGTGATTGTAAGTAAGTTCATGATGTGTACAAGTACAGTATAGTATAATATGTTTTAATGGTTATAGTTTATTTTTTATAGTTTCGTTTTAAATTTGTATTAATATTTGTACATATCTTATATGTGTATCTTTATCACACACGCGCCTGATTGCTTTTACTCTTATTCACCCACGCGCCAGATTACTTTTATTTATTGCAGACTTTAGTAATTACCGTAAGATTCTTGTCTTTAAAGAAACAAAAGTACAAATTGAAATCCATTCTATGGCTTTAACCATCTTGTGGGGTGAAACGAAAGTTGACAAACATATGCAGAAATCGAACAAAGTGTTATAGAAGACAAGTTCATAATTATATTCAGAAGATGTAATTGATTTATTTTAGTTTAATAGTTTTCTGACAATGTTAATCTTTTAGTGATCATTGTTAGCATTTATATATTATTTATAAATCATGTTGTTGATCAATCTGTTTCTAAATTAAATATTTTGCAGTTCCCCGTCTTCCTGCCCTTGGATCATTTAATCTAAGGTATATCACAAATTTTCATGGGTTTAATTTTTTTATTAGTCATTAATCCTCTGCCTTTGTAACGTTTTGATCCAATACGCTTTTCTCGCTTCTTTCACAAAGGTGCATTGCATCGTTTGCTAAGAAAATCCCTCAGAGAGAACAGGATGAAAGCTCCAGGTGCAGATCTGATTTTCTTTCAGTTGCTTTGTGCTTGTGTGTGTTGTAAGCCCATGTGTTGGGAAGAAATCAACGAGAAAGTGGTTTCTGTGAACTAATCCAAACTTAATGTTTTTAGCCTGGTCCCGTTCAGAGGGAAAAGCACAGCACTGGCGCCAAAAGCAGCGTCTTCTCTCAGCAACAAGGGGGAATACATCATCACTAAGCTGGACGATCTGGTGAACTGGGCTCGCAGGGTAAGCCTCATGCCAAACTTAAGTGATCGTACTTCCAAAAGTCACTCACATTTAATTCTAAAGTCTTTTGAGACTCACAGCAATCTGGTCTTCACATTCGGCCTGAAAGCTGCACGACACAGCCGACACATGCAGAAATTGGTCAGGGCTTTCTAACGGCCAATGTTTTACTCCAGTTTTTCTCCAGTAAAGCCAGTTTTTCTTGTGTGAAACATATTTTGTTCTTGTCTGAGCAAACTAGTTTTAAATGTGACAGTTGTGATTGAGAGGTAGGAAGATCAGCCTGACACCCAAGAGTTGCAGGTTAAAGTCCCAGTCTGGTAGATTTCACATCTGGGTGTCCTAGAGCAAGACACTGACTCCCACCAGCCCTCTGAGTGCCACATCTTAAGGCTGCCCACTGCTCCGGGTTTTTGTGTGTAAATGGAGAGCCGAATTTGGACATGGTCCCTAGATCTAGATGTCCTCATGCTGCTAGTTTATCCAGGAAAAATTCAATAATGTTCAAAATGCAAAAAATGTTTGCACGAACAAAACATTTTTAATAAATCCAAAATGATAGATCTTCAGCAAGAATTTTATTTACTATGAAATAACCTACATATGTGTTATATATTTTATATATTTATATTTTTATTCTGATCATACGGAATAAACTGCTTGTGTGTAGAGCTCTTTATGGCCCATGACCTTTGGCCTGGCCTGCTGCGCTGTGGAAATGATGCACATGGCGGCCCCCCGTTATGACATGGATCGCTTTGGCGTGGTATTCAGAGCCAGTCCGAGGCAAGCGGATGTCATGATCGTCGCAGGAACACTGACTAATAAAATGGCCCCTGCTCTGCGCAAGGTAACGCCACGGGAAACCTTTCACGTTTCAACTTTCTGAATGTGTATGTGACAAAGCCTCACTTCCTGCAGGTGTACGATCAGATGCCTGAACCCAGATACGTCATTTCAATGGGAAGGTGAGTGGAATTCTGGGTCACAATTCTTATGATTTTGAGTTTTTGATTTATGGAAAATCCTTTTATTTAGAATTGGCTTTATAAATGTGACGGAAATAACAAACAACAAACACCAACTAAGCAGGCATGACTCACTCACTATAGCAAAACTAGCCATAAAAATGAATCTATACTAACTTGCTGTGACTAATAAACTTTATCTTAAACTACAATAATTAACTTGATTAAAATAAATTTATGAAGTAAAGTGAACTGCATGAATCCTCAGCAAATAGAAAAAAGTATAAGTAGATAAATGTAAAATGTTTTAAAATAAGACGCTAATTCTATGTATGTATAAATAAATACCAAGTGTAACTAGTTTGTGATACAGATGAATTCAGATGTGTTTCAGGGTCCTGGTCTTACAGTAAGATTGGTTTTGTCTGACTTTTTGTTTTGTAGCTGTGCAAACGGCGGGGGCTACTATCACTACTCTTACTCGGTGGTCCGCGGTTGCGACCGCATCGTTCCTGTAGACATCTACGTTCCAGGTGAGTCTCAGAGCAGCAATAAACGTGTGTCTGGTCGTTGTTCAATAGTGAATGTGTGTGTCGGCAGGTTGTCCTCCGACAGCAGAGGCTCTGCTTTACGGAACGCTGCAGTTACAGAAGAAAATCAAGAGAGAAAGGAAAATGCGAATCTGGTATCGCAAATGAGATGAGAGTTTTGTATGTATTAGGTGTGAAACATTTATTTAATTTTGCTCATGTGGCTCTAAAGCTGAATCCTCAGGAGAGAAGCTCCTCTTTGTAGCTAATTAAAGGGTTTTCCTGTTTGAGCAGTTGGCAGGAAATGAATTCTGGTGTCTCATTTACAGCCAAATATGATGAATTTTAGCTCCAGATTTTTACATCTGCACCACACCACATTGTCTGCTCTCATTACCTATGTAAACTGATTAGATGCTGGTTTCTAGTTTGTTCTGATTTGTCATCTTCCCGAGATTTCTCAGTATTGATTCTGAAACAAAACTGAAATGAAAGCAAAGGGAACTTCAGCTTAACTTGTATAAATGTTCACTTACTTTCATGAAATATGTGTCTAAATAAAATTGTAAAGATGAAGATCCTGAAGAATAGTTATCACACTCTGGACTGAGGTGATTGACTTCTGAATGGGGCCAAGCATCTCCTTAGGACAATGATTTGGAGGTGGTGTTCAGAAAGACGGTTCGCTTGTTGGGAGTTGGACTTGCCACACAATTCGTGCAGGTTTGAATCCATTTCCGAATAGGTTGCACAACTGAAGTGACTGACAATATCACATGGTCCCTACTCAAACTGCAAATGTTTTTTGGATTTTATGCATTCATTCACATTTTTCGTCAGGTTATCTGTAGAATGGACCTCTTCTATTTTTCCACACATGGATTAACAACTATTTGATTTTCACGTGTACATTTGATATCCTATATGGACTAAAAACCATTGTAACGTATTTTCAATTTCCCATTTTGTATGAAATCAAGGTCAGAAAGGAATCGTTACCTTTGTCCAGTTAGCGAGGCCCATGGTAATGTTTTGTCAGCCGAGAAGAGGCGCTATAGCAACGCGAATCATTCAGAGAAACTAACACCATCCACCTCACTAAAAGTATATAAGTCTTCTACAAATCTACTCACAAAAACACCGTATTTGTTTAGCGTAACATAACGACGGTGATTTAAAATATCACTTACCGAGTTCCGACATAAATGCGAACTACAACTCCCAGACACCAGGAGGCGCGAGGCAAAAGTAAATCCACCGCCATTAACACAATCATCTTACACCGATACAAACAGCGGTTCGGGGTGAGTAACCATAACTACTTCATGATCGGTTACATTTGCTAGTGAATAATCCGTTTGTTTAAACTACTCCATTCTCTTCGTCCATCCATGTGACTGTTTATGCTTCTACATTCATCTGTATAATTGTCTACTTTTTTATTCCATCTATATTTTTGTTGTTCATTCTTACAGCCTTTTGTCTGTTGTGTGCATGCGTCTATTTTTTCCAAGTACAGTTAACACATCTATTTTTAATGACACATATCAAACAAATATAAACTGCAATACAGATATAAATTATAATTATGTGTTTGTGTGTGTGTTATTACATAATATAACTAAATTACATTTTTAAATAGTTTTTCTGTCTTTGACATAAGTATTCATCGTTTGTTTCATGTTATTTTACATGTATGTTCACTCAAAAACCAATGCATCGCAACCTTTCTATAATGAGATTCTGTGAGACACATTTCTTTTCTTTTTCTTTTCACTTCTATTTATCTTATGATACTAGGATTATTTAGTGGGTGTATTCCCATGGTTTGTCAAGCCTTTTTGTAGCTTATAAAATAAGAACCTTCAAAATACAACTGTATTTATTTAAACTGAGCCATATTTTTGAATACACATTATATGTGTACCAAATGTAACCCATCAACAAAGTGTATCCTGTTTGCAGTCTTTTTATTTGAATATACCGGTGAGTTTGGGTTTTCTTACTATCGTCATTAGTTTGTGAGTGTTACCATACATTTCCTTCAGAATGTTCCTGAAGTTTCGTACAGAGGTTTTCTGCCGTTATGGCACAAATATGCATCAGGAATCCACAAGACGCCCATGTCACACAATGCAAGCCCCCCAATGTCATGCACAATTCTACTGAGATATGATGGCGATCAGATATTGTGCTCTTAAATGCAAAAACCTTAATAAGGTAAAGAAGATGCTAGTGTTCTCTGAAACATTGAGGATTGCATATTTTTTCAATACATAAAACAATGAAGACAATTGCATGCTAACATTCAATTCCAAACAGAGTCGTTTTCTGCCCACCCCGGTTTCTTCAAGTATACAGAATAAATCCCAACGTTAAACACAATTGTGGCCTCAAATATTCTTACCGTCCATCTACACTAGCTTTGAAATAGTTCACTATGCTCTCCAAATAAAGGTATTAGAACTCTTTGGATCCATGCCACATGTGCCAGTCTACTGAGATACGTCTTGCTGGCTTAGTCAAAGTTTCTCATTTGCCTCTCAGAATCTATGAAAACGTATGTGAAGCACAAGTCCAGAACTTGTCATTTAACAGAATCCTTGTCCTTTCCTGGCGATTTCTGTGGAATCATCTACTGTCCTGGAGCATACGGCCAGCTGATGGAACTCCCTGAGAGCTGCATGTCTCTGATAAGAGTCTCGATTGGTGTCTTGCCCACCAGCCTCATGAAGAAGAGCTGAGAGATCAGGTTGGCGGGAACGGCCCTCAGGGCCGGAAGCCGGAGCAGGAGCCGGCCGAAGCGCTGCGGCTGACCCGGATACTGTATCCGCTCATACTCGGTCAGAGCCACTTGGGCTTTCTCCTGCAGGCTCTCGATGTGAGCGGTGTCTGTCAGGCCACAGGCGTCTGGAGAGAAAGAAATGGAACATTAGCTTTCAGGTTAAATAAATACAGCAGGAATTTCTGGATATACTGGGAGCTTTGCAGGGTTAAAGTAAAGTAAAGTAAAGAAAAGTGAGTAGGTTTGTCAATATTGTGAACCATATCGAAATTGGTGCTCTGCATTTAACCCATGCAAGGAAAGTGCACATACACACAGTGGCATCAGATGAAATATTCTGAAAAATATAGTTAGAACAAATTCTATGTTGCTGAATGTTGACGTTATCAGCTGAAATCACTTGTTTTGTTAGGAAATTGTCTCCACTTTTGACTTAGTCAAAGAGATGAGATTTCAGCTTCTGGTTAGACGTGCTAAAAACGGTACAAATTACACAATTTGCAAAACGTTTCAGCATAGCAATTCGTTTTAACCCCCAAAAACGGATTATGTGACTTCATGTTTTCAGTAGAAAAGCCACGAGATTCATTCAAGTTTCAGGCAAGTTTCAGTCGATGTCTCAAGACTGACATAACAGACTAGGACTCCAGTTTATTATGAAGCACCTTCACAGGGAAACGTAACTGGTCTTCTGAAGAAATGTGGACAGAATGACTAAGAGCAGGCAAATTAAAGCCCCTTTCTGGTTTTCAAGAGTGCGACATTGTTATCGCAACTCTACAGGACAAGCAAGACGCCTCACTAACCTGGAGAGAAGAGAGCGATGGCTTTCAAACAGCTGTATTCAGCAGAGTCCACCTGCAGGCGTGTCAACTTGTCCACCTGGTCCTGGAAGACCCGCACCTGGTCCATGAAGGACACGACGCGGTCGGCAGGCATGGGCGAGGAATGAAAGCCGGCTGCTGCCAGAAGCGGGGCGGTGTGAAGTGGCAGGGCCGACTGGGCAGCGTTCAGAATGAACAGTTCGCTCCAGCTGAGCCTCAAAAGGGCCACCTGCTCCGAAACTGGAAGATCTGGGAAGTATGGGATGTTCCGCGCCCACTCTATGGTGCTGAAGAGAAGCCGGGCCGCCAGCTCACATATATTGTCGATTCCCACGATGGAGCTGTTTGCGCCTGAGAGCTGCTGGCCACACTGGGCTCCGAAGCGGCCGCTGGGGTACGGCTCGGCTCTTAGCAGCTGGGAGATCAGTTCAGACACTGGCTGACCGTTGAAGAAATCTGCCCCCATGCCTTGAGCTCCGCCACCTTCTGCTCCTCCAATTATGGAGGCCGGACTGATGCCTGAGTGGGACGGGGGGATCCGACCACGCTGGACCGCTGCGATAAAAAGATCGGGACACCATGGTGAGTTAAAATTAATCGATTTGTGTTCAAGTTGAGTGACAGTGTAAATGCTTTTTTTATTTATATTTTAAAAATAAAATTGTGAATGTGATTTTACTTTATTCGTAAAAAGCCATAGTTGAAATTTTTATATATATATTTTTTTTTATTTTGTGGAGCTGTGCAACAGTAGAATATATATATATATATATATATATATATATATATATATATATATATATATATATATATATATATATATATATATGCCCATAAAAACCATATAAGATAATTTAAAGTTAATTTAAACGTACATTTCTTGTTACAGTATTACTATTTTTTAACACTGAAGTCCAAGTGAATCAAGATGTGTGACCTATATAAAGTGATAAAACTCTAGTTAGAATAATGGAAAAAATGCTGGAAGGTTTTAAAATGTAAACACAGTGGAGTTGTGCTAACCTTCTTTCCTCATGCCGACCCGGAAACACTTCTTCAGTCGGCAGTACTGACACTGGTTGCGGTGGTGCTGATCGATCTGACATTCACGGTTTGACCTGCGAGAGGAATTTAGATCAATACGAGAGTTAATAATGTGTCTTGAAACACACACACACACACACACAATCCGGCATGTTAGATGATTAATGATTGTGATTTGAAGAGATGATCTTTTATTCAATCTTTGAAGATAGATGCTTATTGGTCAGTCGACTTTTAGTCAATGTGTTTAGCCCCACATGGGAAATGTTCAGTCTGATGAGCTGCTAACCAGATGATGGACAGCAGACTTCACCAGCCAGATATTTGATTCATTCAGAAAAAGACATAGATTGACCAAATCCTCATTATTTTAAACAAGAAGTTTAGAATTTGGACAAAATCTATAACCTACAGAATTGGGACATTTCTGCTTTTGAAATTTTTCTGATTATACGTTTGGTGATTTTACAAAATCTGAATGTGGACTGTATATTTCAATTTTTGGTTATGTTTTTGAGCATCTTTATCAATTCAAGTCTAAATACAATTCAAGCTTAAATGCAACTATAACCAATATTGGAATCTGTCAAACAGATTTTACTTGATTTTTTTTTACTTTGTCAGAAAGCCTGTTATTTAAGTCTTGTTTTTATAATAGTATTATTTACTATTGTTTTTATTTCTAGATGTTTTATCCTTGTTTTTTGTGTTTTTATATCGACATACGTTTGATGGTTTTATTGGTCGTGTACAGCACTTTGGCCAACATTTGTTGTTTTTAAGGTGCTTTATAAATAAAGCTAAATTGAATTGAATTGAAAAGTCAAATTTTAAACGTGGGTTTTTACATAATAATTTTTTATTTTTATTCATTCGATTTTTTTTTTTTTTTTTTTTTTATTGGCGCCTTTCATGACACTCAAGGTCGCCTTACATGACACACAACATTCACACACATACCAATTGCCCGGTGAAATAGCGGCAGCCAATCAGCGCCAGCGTCCACTTCACTCAGGCATACACACCACACACGCTCACACACCCACACGGCAAGATTAACCTGAAACGCATGTTTTTCTCATTGTGGGGGAAACCGGAGCACCCGGAGGAAACCCACGCATAAAAATGTAATATATATTCAACATACAGAGTGGTAGAAGTACGTCTTTTACACTAGTACGAAGCACATTTTACACTGTACACTAGTAGAAAACATCATGTCCTATGATCGTACAGATGAAATGGAAGAGACTCTAAACGTGAACACAGCCGCACGTGATTGATGGACCAGCGCAGTCTGAAATGATTCACCGCAAAATAATCAGCCGTATAACCTTGGCACACGTGCAAAAGAACATTATTGTGTTTCAGCGGCTTCCTGAAGTTTCCATGGCAGCGCTGCTGGCGTTTGATCTGCCGTAAGAGGCCAATTATTCACACAGCATGTACAATGTGTCTTCACAGGCCTTGTCTTGCAACATTAAGCCGTAATGACTAGAAATATAATGCAGCTTGCTGGGCTCATGTCCTCCCAGTTCCAGGACATGTAGAATGTGATCATTAGTGACTAAATCCAGCTCTTGCCGTGAAGTTGGAATATGTTGCAGTGAACTGATTTCTTTACAAAATGCCATTCTGTTCCAAAAGCATGCCATTCTTTGCCATTACATTACTGGCCTAAAGCTGCTCTCTGAGTAAAATCAGGGAATTATCTTCACGTCAAAAACCTTTTTTCACATACTGTACAAACTTGTGAAACACAGCATTGTGCATTTTAATATGGAAAATAGGTTTTGAATGTGTATTTATACACATGCACTTCCACCCTTAGAAAACCCAGCACAAGACTTGGAGATACATTTGTTTTAAATAGATAATTTGACTTATTAAAAAGAACGCAATGTTACACGACAAGTGAAACATTGTAGGTTCTGAAATTTTCCAGTCTATCACAAAACCATTAAAAAAAAAACCTATTTTGAAAATAGTTTAATAAAATAGTTGAATATTGTAACTATTATTTAAAGTATATAGATTGAAAAATTAAATTATTGGATATGATTGAATGAAGATTTTCAATATTACATTTTTAAGGTATATAAATTGTTTATTATGTTAAGAATGGGAACAATTGCATAATGCGTACATTTCTGTATTTTTAGACCACTTCCAATCTATTCCTTATTCTAAGAATTCAAACCACACAGTGTTTCCGGCACCTTACAAAACATGAAAGAGATCGAGGACGAGTCAACAAAAAAATATAAACGATTGAATGTTAGCGTAATGGTGACTTGTTAAAGTGCATTTACTCGTTAAAGAACACACAGGGTCTTGTGACCTCTACGACTACTGTGGTTGTTTCTAGGAGGAAATCACATGATCTCTTCTCATTAGTTCTGCTTTACCACTGATATTTATTGCTGTCAAAACCAACAACTGGCAGAATTGTGTTAGTAGCAGCAGCACCTAAAATAAATAGAATTATCCTAGTAAATGCTATTATTAAATTTCTTATGCGTACTAAAGTAAATATAGTAAATGTATAGTATTATAGTAATACAGTATAGTACATATATACTAAAATTCAATTAATTGTTCATTATAAAGCACTCTACCCATTGGCAGAACTTCTCAAATGAGCTCTACAGAAGCGGGAAAAAACACTTAGCCACAAAAAAGCGAACCATGGTGTTACTGAAATTCTATAGTTCTACACTTTCCTAGGAAGCTGACAACCAATAAAATATGGCATATACAACAGCCAACGAGACCACATAATAATCACTGTTATTTTACCAGTGATTCACACAAAGGTTCAGGCTTTGGAGACACTTTAATGTGAAAGTCAGTAAGCGGTTGACAAAGGTCATAAGAAGTTCAGCCAAATTCTTGGCTGAGCTGCATGTGGCAGGAGAGCGTGTGATTGGTTGCTGTGTTTGACCAATAAGAGACGCTTTTAACGGAAAGTTTTGTGTAGGTGGAAAATCTATGGGAAAATGCATGGGTTAGAAAGCCGAATAATGATAATGCTGAGGTCATAAAGGTCATTCTGTAAATTATGTTTCATATAAAGAGAAATTATTGTTGTTTGCTGAAATTCAGGTCTACTGACTGGTTCCTCAGAAATATGGAAGTTTGTTCAGTAAGTCTAAACTTTCATTGCTCACAGCTCATGGTTTGTGTAGCTAAAACTGTAAAATCACTAGTTTTCCGGACTTCTTTCATGCTTGATTAAATCAAACATCTCAAAGATGAACTTCAAATTTATGACAAATGGCCTTCTATTCCTTTTCACACTTGTGCTGTTTTGTTTTATATCTACTTATGCACAACAGTCCATTTCGTAAAAATCCAAAATCTCTATGTATATGACAAAAACCATACTTGTCATAATGTTGGATCAGATTTAAAAACTTTACGTTTTTACAGATTGCAACTATTCAACTTTTCAGCCAAATAGGGTTGATGTTCGACAGCTGTGTTTTTTCATCTCGGACTTTGACTAGGGCTTATATTCTGTGGAATATTTCTTGGGTTTGGAAATTTCACTGGGTTTAAGATGCGGTGGTCTAATGATCCGTCTCACCTGCAGGTGTAGTTGAGGTTGCGTCTGATGCTCCTCTTGAAGAAACTCTTACAGCCTTCACAAGTGAAAACTCCATAGTGCTTCCCACTGGACTTGTCTCCACAGACCACACAGTCCACCACACAGGCCTTGTCCTCCTCGCCACATTCCGCGTCGCTGTTCCCCGCCCGGGGTGAGCTGCCGTCCTCCTCCCCCCGCAGGTAACCTTTCTCACTGAGTCCATTAGTGCTGCCGTTAGGGTTGGCCCATCCCCCGCTCACCATGGCCATGTCAGAGTATGGCTGGAGAAACCTTCCCGCGTCAAGAATTCCGGGCGAATCCGTTTAAGCTGCAGACAGTAAGCCGGAGAAGTCAGCACGCGGACAACAAGTTGCTTTATGTTTTTCTTTTTTTCTCTACGAGACCCTTGGGGATCTTTGTGATTCCCAGAGCTGCTGTAAGGTTTATCTTCACTAGTTAACAGGAAACTATCAATTACACGTAAACGCACCCAGACAGCACGAAGGAAGAACATAAAACTCCTCCACATGTTCCACCACACTGAAACTTAAATAAAAGTAAAGGCACAGCGGCATTACGTGCTACATATCCTGGAAACCAACAAGTTAAACCAGTTTTCTGTGTTGCAGAGCTGTTTAGAAGGTTAAAGGGTTTGGAAAGCTACCCGGATGGAGCCAACTCAAACCCGTCACTGCTGAACTGTTTCATCCAACAGCAAAACTGAACAAAACAGCCAGCCATTAATATCTCGATTGTTTTCTTTCAGACATCAATGAGCTTAAATGTGGAGCCGATGAGGACTTTAGCTTAAGCCTCCTGCTTCTCAGATAAAAAACACCTCAGTAATCTCATAAGTGTCTTCTCTAGTGTGTCCTCAGTTGTGCTCGCATTTCAGCTTGTACTTTTATTTTTCGTAGCTCTTTTCGTCCGCACATGCGTCCAGAGAAAATCTACAATCACAACAATCGCCATGTTTGGATTCACATCACTCTTGATTCTCAGAAAGACGATACTAGTTAATTACAGAACTTTACAAGCAATTCAAACATGACTACACGGGTTTCAGAGCATAAAAGACACAACAGCAAACGCACAGAGAGAACTTGGTAATAGCAAACAGATCTCGGCTCTCACCCACCCTGTTTCTCTAAGAACAAAGTTCACCAAAGTTTCTGCCTCTCTCTCTCTCTCTCTCTCTCTCTCTAAACTGTCCTCGCGGTCACACACTCGTGAAGGAAACACCTCTTGGCCGTGCCCGAGCAAGACTCTACGCCCTGATTGTGTGTAGAGGACACGGTGCGTCCATACCTTGTGTCGTCAGTGCTGTGTCGTCCGGCCGTGCGACCTCTGTGGCTTCACCATTCCCCACAAACAACCTGAAGCTCTTTCCGTTCTCAACCACTTTCCGTCTTCTGACTTTCCCAATTCATCGGTAAATCATGAGATCCAGCGTTTAGGAGGGACAGCTGACCTGTGGTGACTGGCCAACAAGCCTCGCTCTGTTCTCACTCTCTCTCTCCCGTGTGTGTGTGTGTGTGTGTGTGTGTGTGTGTGTGTGTAGTGAGGTCGAGCGAGCGTGTGTCTGTGTGTTCAGGGATTTGACACTGCTATTCAAGCCCTCTGGTTGCCATGGTGCAGCTTTCCTTATAAGGGTAATAGAGTCAAAGAGCAGTGAGTGGGCCGTAGCCACTCTACACAAACAAGCAGGAATGTGTTACCACACACACGGTTAACCCCTCGAGGGGTGACCACAGCTAGTGTGTACACATCTGAGGGAGGTGATGACCCCTAGATGAAGATCTCCGCATCGGCGGGGAAGGATAAGGCATATCAACACCATTCATATCAAAGTGTGGAGCCAAATCACCCCCATGGTTATGTTTTGCTTCTGCGTCTTGGGTTTGGATGTTTTGTTCCTTCTACGCCAAAGCTGAGGTCGAGAGGGTGAGAACCCCCAAAGAAAACCCGATACACATCCCCAATCAGGCTGAAGTCCAAATAAGTCTAAATGGCAATTCAGCTCATCTGGAAGCCGCTTGACAGGAACTCAACACTAGTCTTACCAGTGTAATACTTCACTAGTACCCTGATGTAGGTAGTTAAGTGAGCGTTGAGATAAAAACCGTGTGTGGCGTGCCATGCCAAGTAGTAGATTCTACACTAGTAGAATTTCTCACAGGATTTTCTAGGCGGCTTTACGTGTGTATATGTGTTTATTAATCTTCACTGTTAAGAGCTGAACTAGTTCATAGTAAAACTGAGGGTGTACTAAAAATAGAATGGTGAGAGATTAAGATCGGTCAAACTAAAACGGGATGTTTGATTCATAATGCTAACCACTGTATTTATGGAATATAGTACTTCAAACTCCTACTCTAAACCTAAAATCAACCATAAAGTCTAACTCGAAACTAACACAGGCCATGATTCGATTCTAGAACCACACTAGTAAATGTTGTAGACATATATTTCTGAAGATTTGTATTGGTGTGCGTTTTTGCCATTGGATTTTCAATCAAACAGCTATTGTGAGAAAGAGGAGTTTCCAGCCTGTTTATTGATTCAGAAAAAAGCCTTGTTCATTATAAATAAAAGTCAATGAACAAGATTTAATAGTCCATGAAGGCCACTGGGACGTAGCATATACTAATCAGAAATTTAAAAAACCACAAGACAAGCATCACTGTTAGGCAGATGTCTTTTAATAAAATTTTATATGTGTTTTTAGGATTTTTCTTTTCTGTTTTTGTTAAAGAATACTAGTTCTTTTGTACTGTCGCTACTGGCGTGGAGAACAAGACCGCTCAAAACAAAGTGAAATGCGATGCTGCAAGGCTAGTGGTTAGATAAAAAGCCCAGAAGCGCAATATACGTCTCTAAGTGACTCATAAAGGCAGAATGTTTTCATCCAGCACTCGTCTGGCAGAAGAGCTGGTTTTGTGGGTCGAGCTGCCTTAGTTAATCTGATTTAGAGCTTTTTTAGATCACTCTCTGCGGAGGAAGCTCACTGAAATCTTTCGGTCTCTCATATGATGCTTTTGGCTCTGTCAGAAAATTAGACAAAAGAAAGGAAGAAGCTCTTTTAAACACACACTGGAGAAATTACTGCTACAAAGTATAAAGTTTTTGTGTGCTTTAATCTACAATTTTTTTTTCATCTCTTTTGCAGTTTGTTGCAAATATTTTCTCTATTTATTTTTGTTGCTGTAATGATTTGCATCTGTGGAATCTTAAACAGTGAGACTTTTGTTTTCTTTCTCGTCTTGTTTGTTTGTTTTGTTTTTCACCAACCAAATGTCAGTCACACCAGATTAATTTAGTGGTTATGAGAAGCAGCTGTGGAGGCCAGACACACACAGGCTCTTCAATCACCTTTGATTTAGCGTTTTTTGTCTGGTTCGAAACGTAAATGAGCGGTAAAATCCATCAACAGAAATGTCTGCTTATAGAATCACTTCACAATTACGGGACAAAGTTTTGATTGTGGTGTCCGCATCACCAAAATTTGTGGTTTGGTTTCTATTGTATAAATTGTATTTTAGTACTAAGCAAGGCACGTATCTTCAGAAAAATTCTGAAACATTGTAATCACGTTCTGATTGGTCGCTTTTTTTTTTACTACTTTTTATTCATTGATGCATGACGACATTTACGTCTGCCAGACGGACTGAGCTCCTGGTTCAGGTGTTGAGGAATGTGGTAAAAGGTTTAAACTTTAACCATTTCCGTGGTGTAAAACTATTTGCTTGAGCAGCATCTACTGTCCAGCCGCTCCCTGACCCGTGCGAGAGGTCCGTCTCCTAACGTGGCCTGACCTTTGACCTTTATTGAGAGAGAGAGTGTCAGAAACTGACCGACATGCGGCTGGAGCCGCGCAGCAACATCTGCTGGGGCCACAGACGAGCAGGACGGGCCGACAATCAACGTCTTTAACCCTGAGAAGAAAAAAAAACAACTGCTTTCATTCTGTGGGAAAGTCACACTTGAGCTATTGTTATTTAAATGAGTTGACCTCAGTATTGATTTGGAGTTTATCTTTTTTTTTTTTTTTAAATGCTCAATTCCACATCAAATAAGTTTTTAGGAAATAAAGCTCAAAACTTAAAGCGTGATGAGTAAGTTTTGATCTACTGCATAGATGAAGAACAAAAAAAAAACAAGAAACGGATTTGTTTGTATTCTATTACTTTGATGCAACTGTGAAGAAAATCGCTAGAAATTATAGACCAAAACTGGGAAATAAAAATGGTAAAGGCTAGAAAACTAGAACTTCAAAAAATAAAATGCAGATAATTACATGACATTGTAAAAAGTACAATTCAACTTTAACAATTGTAATATACAGCACACATCAACATATATAAAATTTACTAGACTTTGTATTGAATTGACTTGCGTTGAACAATGGGAACAAATTGTATTGTCCATCATGTGTAAACCTTTTATGTAAAAATGATATAACAATAAATTATAGGGATTTCAATATATTTGCATTAATTATTCTAAATGTATGGTTGTGATCACCACATACAATTAAAGTTTATAGAAAAATAACAAGTTTATAGAAAGACTTTGAGATACCTGAAGAGGTCGGCTGCGTCTTTACGCTGAATGAAGACATCTTACAGGATAAAGCGATTACAAACGACTGCTTTTACTGAAGAGGCAGGCCGCCTGCCTTCACCTCTAAGATTCTTACTCTCTTAATCCGTCTCTTACAAGAAATGAGAGTCAGGCTTTCACGTGAAGCCAGAGTCTGTGAGCGCCAGAGGTTTTAGGTCAGTCATGGCTGTGGATTTGCCAAGAGCGTGACCACAAACTGGAGATTTACATTTACAATAATTCTTCAATTGTTCATATAATGGGAATTCATGGATTAACTTTTTTGTTTACACAAGGTCAGAGCACTTCGGATAAGCAATATTTGCGCAATGGAAGAGTCGAAGAACACTTCAATTTTTTTCTTCAGTAATTCACAAAAAAAAGAGCGTTTGATGGTATTTCAATTCACAGATCACATTTTAGGTCTTAGGTCATGTCTTACTGTGACATTTAGACTTTTAAAAGTCATGGGCAGATGTGCTCGAGCGCAAGGGCGTTGGATCTGCCATACAAGCGTTGCAAGTTCAAATCCTAGTCCGGTGGGTTTCACAACTGAGTGTCCTTGATCAACACCCACATGCCCCCCGGACACCACAGCTTAAGACTGCCACTGCTCCGGGTTTGTGTGTAACTTCACTGGATAGTTATTTCGATAGTTATTCACTGAGCAGAATTTCGATTGTGTCCCTAGTGACCACATTGTGAAACTCGCCTCACTTTATAATATTGCATACCGTGTTTATTTAAACAGTCATCATTTTTTAAAATGCAAGCCAAGTTCTAAAAATATTGTTGTTATTATCTGTTGTCTCCTCTGCATAGCCAATATGCATTGTTTGTTATCATATCGATAACAGCATCTTATGAGTGCGTAAAGAGAAATGTAAAGTTTGTACACTGCTCTGTGAAAACTAGTGTTTCAGGATATAAAAGGTAAAAAACAGTATTATCAATGTTAATGAGTCGTGACTCGTGGTCTAATCCGACAAGTTCTGAAACCGTGAGCTTTACGTTATAACCATCTGAAAAACAGCAAATAATAATAATAATCTCACAACATTTGTGTCTGCATACTTTTGTTCATATTTCCTAGGAACTACATCATGTGGCAAGGTTGATTTATTTTATAATAAATCGTTTTGTTCTTATAGTTGAAACTGTGGAATAGCTAGAAATTCTGATGATACAATTCATCTTAAAGTAGAATTTGTATTAAAAAGAAGCCAGACAGTAGGCTTATTCCAGGGAAGCTCTTTTCTTTGGAAGGAAACGGTGGATTCTCTCAATAGTGTCATAGGAAGTGCGACAATTTGCGACAAAGAATAAGCAACAATGAGCAGAAGCGCCACGTTCAGTCATCTGAATCAGGTCAAACCTCTTTTTGATCTGAATTGGAGCGTTCTATTTTTCTGTTTTAAATAAGTCTCAGAGTGTGAGAGGTTAAGAGTAGGAGAAAAAAACGACAGGGTTAGAGTAGAGAAGGAGAGCATTGACGCCTGTGAGAAAGAAAATAAGAACATCATGCTGTTCAGTGGAAAGCGTATTTAAACATGACATGATGTTGGTCATAAATGAGGCGACCTTCACCCTGCAGGTCAGCTCCTGCCCTGTGTGCGTGTGTGCTTCAAAGGGGGCGGGGACCTAATTACCCCTCCCCCACGCAGTGATTGACAGCTCTTGTTTTTGTGAGGTTTTTTTTCCCAGGGATCAGAACGCCCTAAAGCTGCAAAAACGTTTTAAACCACACAGATGCTGCGGAGTTTGCGTGAGATCTTCCAGCCTTCACGCTACACGCTCGCCTTTAACATTCTTGCTGAGGCTAAACAAGTCTGTCAAATGCTTTAATGGTTTATTTTCCTTATTGAATAATTCATTGGAAGACACATTTGCAAAACATGTAAAAGGAAAGTTGTGTGTGTGTGTGTGTGTGTGTTTGATTTCCAGGAATGTTGGATCATAAAGCATCTGCTAAGATTAACAAGGATTTAAAAGTCCTTTTGTTTTTTAGCAATTTGAAACGTAATTCTCTAATTTAAGAAAATGTGCTAATTTATAAACATTTTGAACAAATCAGAATCCGTATGTATATACGTATTTCATGTTTATGTACCACATGCAAATTATTGCGTGCAGTAATAATTTCCATTGTTATGTCTATATATATATATATTTTTTTTTTTTCTATTTTCATTTCTTTTAAATTGTTTTCCAACATTTGTTAAACTCTTTTCTTCTTGTCTTTTTTTCCAAAAGTTCCCTCTGGTGTTGCTGGAGTTGACTCTTGAATTTGATTAAATTGAAGTTGAAAAATATGTGCAAACTTGTTTTCGAGGAGCAAAACTTGCCTCACAGAAGCAAGGTCTCATGCCAGGAAAGATTTGTCAAGAGAAATAAGTGAGTAGTTTATCCGCACTGATCTTTTGATCATCTGAGACTAAATCTATTGTCTTTATCCACAACAATTGCCTAAAACTCAAAACTTTCCCAACAGGCACATTCAAGACGAAGACTGTGTTTGGCGTGACCTCTTGACCTCCTTCATTCACCCGCTCTGGCACACAGAGCAGATCTTTTAACCCCGGGGGTGTGACTCTCAACCTTTGGCACAGCTGCAGTCAGCTGCCCGGCCCGGATCACTGAAAAGACAAGACAAACGTGAGAGTCCGACTCCTCTGACCTCTCTCCAAACGTCCCCCTCCTCTGGTGTGAGAGCCGCCGAGGGTCCTGGTCCTCACAGGAAGGGTGATGGAGAAACACACGGACACTGTTTCTGTGATCTCTGTGATTCAGGGGCTCGAGAAAAAAGGTTTTCAACAGAAATGACTGTTTTGATTTGATATAGTAAGGGTCAAATTAGGTCAAAGTTCACACTTGTACGAATGTCACAAACTCATCGAAACGGGATGTTTGAGGTCAAAATACAATAAAATGAAATACATTGTAATGAGTTGAAATTATAAACTTAAAACATAAAAGCAAATGTTGTATATTGTTTTTATGAAATACACGCACAGCAGACTTTTTTATTTTATTATTTGTAACTTTAAAAATGATCTGAAAATGTTTCAGATACAATGAGAGACAGACAGAATTTTTTTTAGACAATGGATTTATTTTAGACCTGAAAAGCAAGAATTACACAGAATAGCCTTTATATATATATATATATATATATATATATATATATATATATATATATATATATAAAATAACAGTTTTTGCTATAATCAACTGCTGAGATTGGTTATGGAGTGTGAAGTCTTAAGTGTAATTATATAGATATATTGTAAATACATTATTTCAACAAAAAAAAAGATATCTTCTATAAATATGGTAATATACGGTATAAACATTTTCTTTGTTTTTTATTTAGAAGTCCTATTCTAATAGTTCTCTGGTAAAAAATGCCTCTTTTTTATAATGCGTTTTCTTACATTTACATGAATTTCTCACTATTTTCAATTTTGAACTTCTTTTATATAAAAACCAGTCTTGGAAAAAAAATATAAAAAACAGAATACTATTCATTAATAGCTTGTTACCCTTTTCTCCTTGAAAAAAAAGTTGTTTATAGTTTAACTGTAACGCAAATTGTTGCTTGTATTACTATACATGCAGCACTTGAAAAGATGCCGCCTCAAAAGTTTATTTGAGACAGTAATGCACTTTCTGTAAAAAGTAAGTTACTTCTTATATAACAGTTTTTTTAGCTACAACTTTTTTGATGTGTAAAGTGTTGTCAACAGACAATTCAGTGTACCTAAGGCTGCTGCTCATTGGCTTTGTGGTTGCATGATAACTTCTCCACTTTTCTTGTGCCACACCCATTTCTTTGAGGCGTCTTGATACAGCATCCTCATTCTCTAAAACAAAACCTAAATACTGAAAAACAAACAATCCACTAAATAATAAACTACTAAAACATAATTGCGTGTACTTTTACGTAATTTTGATTAAGCAAACAAAAACAGAATACTTTTGATATACAGTACTATTGAAAGAGAAGCGTATTGTGTGTTCATGATTTTGATGTTTAAAGTACTGTCTCTTCTCTTCTCCATTCCATAGCTTCCAGTGTGGCTTGTAGCTCGGCTTCTCTGCTGGCGTGACGCTCGCTCATGACAGATATCTGCTTCTCCAGCCGCCACAACTGATCCTGCTGTTTCCTTCGAGAACTTCGGTAGGTGTTTGAAGCTTTACTGTTGACAGAAAAACTTAGCTCAGGAATATCAGAACGAGTGAACGGAGGGATAAGATTGATATTCTGGAATAAATACTATATTGTATGTATAAACTATGGATGGATGGATGGATGGATGTATGAATGAACGTAGGTGTGATTGAATGGAAGGATGGATGGAAGATATATGTATTAAAGAAAGAATGGAATGTTTGAATGGATAAATGATAATATAAAATGTATGCTTGTATATGGTTGAATGAATGTGTGGATGTATACAGTAGTTGGTATGAATGCTTGAATTGATGGTTGATTGGATGAATGGAAGAATGGATGGACATTAGATGAATGCTTATCCACACAAATGAATGGATGCTTTTATGTATGAATGTGTGGATGAATGGATGGATGCTTGCGTGGATAGATCTAGGGATGAATGAATGGTGAGTTCTCAGTGGTAAATTCACAAAACAATTGCCAGACGTTTGTGATCTACCTGAAGCTTCGGTGGAGTCGTGAAGTCTCCTCTTTGGCGATCATCCTCTGAGTGGTGCTGTCTGTGAGAGCCAGCTCCAGAGAATCACGTAAAGCCGACACACGCTTTTTCAGAGACCGCTCTCTACATCAGGAAGCAGAGCACCAGACAGTTAGATCTCTAATATATTGAGTAGAGATTCTGTTCTGCCTCTTCATATTTTGATGCAAACTAACGGCTGATGGCCTTTGCTTTCTCGTACCTCTGCAGTGCTGAGTGTAGTTCTCTCAGCATAGGCAGATTCTGAGGACCAGGAATTTCAGCTCCACTGTCATGTGTTGCCTGGTATTCGGCATACCTCTACAATCAAGAGAAGACATTTACTCTCACGCGATGAAAGTTTTTTTTTATAGGAAGCAACTCTTTCAGGTTCATCATCGAAAAAAGGATTAAGGATTTCAGGTTAATTGATACAAAGTGCTCTACAGGAAAACATATGATAAAACATAAAAAAAAACAGTAGGTAATAAAAGGGGGAAAAAAAAATCACAAAATGATATAATGATATGTAATGTCACAACTCAAACTGTGTCAAACAGTAAAACAGATGTGTTTTGAGTAGTGATTTAAAAGCTGGCAAGAATGATGCCCGTCTAATGTACAAGGGCAGCTCGTTCCAAAGTTTAGGAGCTGCCACCGCAAAAGCTCTGTCCCCTCTGAGCTTCTGCTTAGTTTTAGGGACACTCAGAAACAGCAGGTCAGCTGATCTGAGTGACCGCGAGGGAGTTTATGGCCGCAGGAGTTCGGAAAGGTACAATGGGGAATCACCGTTTAGTCCAAGAGTAGTCCAAGACAAGTTGGATCATCAATCCCAAGACAAGTCTCTTGGGATCTTCATTGCCCAAAGTGTTTACTTTGAAGCTCAAGTAAACACTAATTAGTACTGTTGTAAAATAGTCAATTCCAAATAATTGATTTACTGGTTTATTGGGACAAATTCTAAGATGCTGAAACAAATTCTATTACATAAGCCTAATATCGTTGCTTACATAGAACAAATGTCCCATTAATTGGGACAAAAAACGTGAGAGAATAAGAAAAAGAAGCTTAATTCTCTGAACACGGAAGTGAACATCCCCTTCACACTTTCAAATCTTTCAGCAAGTTTTTGGCTCTTGCGCAAATGGCTCTGACTGATCTGGAATCAGTATGGTGTAAGTATATTATGTGTGGTCAACACAAAATGAATAAATGAATCTCTGAGGCGACTCATTACTCTTGAGTCGTTTTACATATTCGTTCACAGCATTTGAACACTAATTGAAGTTCAGTCTGTTTTTTTTCTAACAGTTCATTCCAATTCCAATTCCTCTGAATTGGACAAGCCATTTATTGGGGATACATGCTCCAGATGTGTACCAATTCAACTGTGTATACTTGAATAAACTAATATGAATCTATTTGTATGGATACTATTGTTTAGATATTTAAACTTGAGGACAAGACAAACCAGATGAGAGACCCTCATTTCGCCTAGTTCCTCCTGCAGACTCTCCAGGATGAGAGAACCAGCAGCATCCTGAGCATTCTGGACCATTAAGGCCAGATCCATAGAGCGCTTTTCTTTCTCCAGGAGTTTGAGATTCCCACGCATCTCTGACATGTCCTCCTGACAATGGAATTAAGAAATGTTGTTGAATGGTTGTCCTCTTCCAGAAGAATGAAATGGCAATATCAGACGTAATGTCTCACCCGAACCGTCACCAGCTCATGAATAATTGCAGATTTCTCCTCTTTGGTGCTTCTGCTGGAGAGGGAACTGGCACGACCTCTGACCCCTGCCAGCGTCCCAGTGTCCGGGCTGATCTTGGTCTGTCCTGGTGCCTCCTGCTGTGGGATGAAGACGGCAGCTCTGTCTTGTTTCAGCTTGGAGATCCTCTGCAGAATTACACCAGCCTTGCTCCTGAACTCCTGGTCGGACATGCTGCAGTTTAAAGAGAGACAAGTTCTCAGACATCTGTTGTATGATGTGACCTGAATAAGTGGATTGACTAAATTGATTTGGGAAGTTAATTGCTTTCTAAGCACTTGTAGATAATCAAATTACACCCTGAAAAGAAGCACAAAGTGTTGTTGAGAGACTTGCACGTGGAACTGAACTACATCCCGATTAATGGAAAATCAAACAGACATTTTCTCCAACTTTGGTTTTGAAGACTTTCACCATATGTGTGTGTGTGGGTGTGCGCGCGTGTGTGTATAGAAGTGATTTTTGTAGAGAGAAACTCCATGGAATTATGTGTTTCAGAGGATCTGCATGGTGGTAGTTTTACTTGGTATTTTGAAGTATTGTTTTATTTTGCATAAATAAATCAGTTCTGTAATTGAATGTGCACGTCACTTAGATGGGTTAAAAGCAGAGCACCAATTCCGATTTGGTTTGCTATATTGACAATCTCACTCACTTTACTTTACTTTAAATTGTATTTCATGCAACAACCTTCCAGGATTAGCAGCGCCATCTGGTGGACAGGATGAGCACACGTCTGTGTTTTCGGCAGTTGACTCTATCCGGTCAGCCGTAAGTTTGGTATTTACTCCTGAAAGATAAACACTGTGTGTCACTAGGCTGTCTGTATTCACAACAATGTTAGTCGTGTGTCACATGAGCTATAATTCAGAGTTATTTTCACCTAGGTTCAGATGTTTTCTGGCTTCACACAGGGAGAGAAGATCAACATAAGCCTCTTCACACTCCTCACTGCCAATCAAAAAGAATCACATTAGAATATTTAAGATAAAATACTTGAAATGTTCACCGTTTCTTGGCCAGTTTAGTCTCAATTCTTACAGAATATGATTTTATGAAGACACACAAAATATTGATAGCAGATTTTGTATCTTTAGAACTGCCCAAATGTTTCTTTAAAGTGTTTCTTCACTTTTGGCTTTGTAAAGTAACTAACCAATTGATAAAGCTAGATGATTGTCTGCTGATGTGATTCCACACCAAGTTCAGAATTCTGCTATAGTTTAACTTTTGATTCAGTTGAATTAAATACAATTTTAAAAGTAAGTACGATAAGAAACCAAACCCCACCAGGACGTCAGAGCCATGTTTAGAGCCGAGCAGTCTGCTTCCTTACGACTCAGACTCATGCTCAGCTCTTCCGATTCTCCTTTCCTCTTGACTAAGGCAGAATTTAGCCGCTCGTTCCGAGCTTTCAAACGTTCCAGACATCTGCTCAAAGAAAACATGAAAATAATCTGACTAAAACACAACAAACACTTCAACCACTGTGATGCTTTTGGAACTAAAGATTTAGTTTAGGCTTTAGTTTGTTTCCTTTAGTTGTTTCTTTTAGTCTGTATCTCACCTCTGCAGTCTGTCGATTTCAGCCTGGAGCACAGAATCTACGGTGGAGGGGGATGATGGGGTGTCTGGCCTGGAGCCGGGCTGCTTGCGGGGAAGCAGTGGAGACCCAGTATATGGTTGTGAGGGGAAGCAAGGACTCGGTGTACGACTGGAGGACAATGAGGGGCTCATGGGAGGAGACGGACCCACTGTCCACAGCCATTGATGCTTCAAGTCCTCTAACTGCCAATTGATGAGCAAACAATTAGCTAAAACATTCATGCTGGTTTGGAGACCCTACTTAACCTTTTCCTCCAGAGAATTCTTCTCCTCTTCAAGGTTCTTCAGCATTCGTTCTGCACACAACAGCTCTTCGTGTCGGCACTTCAGGGAGATGCTGAGGTCCTTGTTCTGTTTGTACAGTAGAAGAACATCCCTCTGGTATTTGCGTCTCACATCGGGGGGCAGAGCAGAACGGTATGTGATCCCCAAATCCCTTTCCATGTCATCCAGCACCTGTAGGAGATGACAGGAGTCAGAACTGTGTGATGTTGAGATGCAGAGCAGGTCCTACAGCACTTTTGGCACCTGTGTGGCCTGGACCCAGCTCTCCCGGGCTGCAGAGAGATGCTTGGCCTGCACCGTCTCAACATTCTGAGTTTGCAACTTGAGCATTTTCCTGCCTTGACCACTGGACATCTCCAGAGCTGAGAGAACCCGCTGAAGCTCATGCCAAAGCTCACTGCTGCCCTCTGTGGACAAAGCTGACTCAGTTATCTTGGAGTAATTTTTACACTTAAGGTATCTGTACTTTTAGTTCAGTATGGGTTTTAGATACTCTTTACACCTCTGGAAATCAATTGTTCTGAGTAGAACCTGGTTTGTAAATAATCTGTGCAGAGTTTGTATTTCCTTCATATGCTCCTCTTCAAAACCTCGTTTTTTCTCCATTCAGAACAAGAAGTTTACTGGAGATGATTAGCTTTATAATTTTAACGAAGTCTGAATGTGTGCGTATCTGTCTATCTTGTCTTGCGATTGGATGGCCACTTCTACACCATGTGTCCGACCTTTCGCCCTTCACTCCCTCTTTCTGGACCAGAACCGCCACATTTTCACTTTTCTGTATGTCCAAAAATTACATACTATAATTCACAATAAAGTTGAAGACTGCCTTTAAATGATACTTGTGTGGCTCTGTGTGAACACAACATGCCTTCTGAGGGCCTGCAGACACTTTTGGATCCATGGTTAGGTCTCATTCCAGTGATCTTTAATGGAAGGACGGGCGCTGAAGGGTTCAAGTCCTGCTGTGGAGCATCTGCCCTGGCCTTGGGTTCAGCTACTTTCATTTCTCTGTGGGCACATTTGACAAGTTCTTCAATTTGAACAAAAATTCATAAAAGTTAAAAAAAAAACATTTCTGAACTCACATGATTTCTGACATTCAAAAGGATTAAAAATCACAACAATGTTTAATTGTCCTTTGTTGTACAGAGGTATTGTTAAACTGTACACGTATATAATTACACATATGCTAGCACGCATGTAAAAAAGAAAAACAAAAACTATAACTCGTCCTTCTCTAAATGTTGTCATTTAGCTTTTTGTTTTGACAGTGCATTTCTTTTAGATTTAGTTTTATTTTATAAACTGTCTTGCTTCAACTAGCTGTTTATTTCAGATGTCATATATATGACAGAGTGTTGTTTTAGTTAAAAGGAGAATTACCGCTGTAGATGTAAGGAGTCCATCTTCTTGCTGAGGTCAGATATCATCTGCATTAAGGAGCTGACCTCAGTCTCACACTGCTCCAGGTCTGAGTCTCCCGACATCTGTCCGATCTCTAAGAACAGCACTTGTTACTTTCCAGCAACGTTTTCATTCTCTACTGCATGTGTCAAAATACCGACATGTGTGTCAGGTATGTTGGTACGCTGGGCGTACAGTTTCACCTGGCCTACGAGATCCCTTATATGGAGCTGTTATTATTAGTATTAATGGCCCGGCAATATGAAACGCTGATCACACAAATCACAAACTACATATCCCAGCTGCTGTGCCTTGTTTGAATTAGTATTGTGTCATTTACAGCATTTATCTAAAAGTTTGTATCTAAGTATGTTGTTGTTTTTTATAGTTTTTTATGCTCATATTCATAACTTGTATAATTTTGACAGGATATGTTTTTATGGAGAACAAAATACTTTAAGTTACTTAAAGTTTGAGTTTCCCCGAGTGGGACACCCCTGAGCATTCAGTATTTTCTGTTTCATTTGTGTTTATAACGGCTTTAGACTTGAATGTGTTTAAACTCAAAAACTGAAAGTAACTGTTCAGGAAGTTTAGTCATATTTTCCTTTTTCATTTCAAATAGGATCACTGATCCTATGAAAGAACATAAAAGTCCTCAAAACACAGCACTTTGTCCTGAATACAGCTTCAATGCTAACAAAATTGTAAGTAATTCATTGCCTTACAAGTTTCACAATAAGTAATTTTAACAATCGTTATTGTTTATTCTAGTTCAAATAAAATTACATTAATCAATTATAACTTTAACCAATGCTGTTTCTCGACATTCTGTCCCTTTTTTGATGGACCCAAACAAAATATGTAGAACTTCCAATAAGTTATAGCAACTTATGAAGAGGCTGTAAAACAATGTGCGTGCTGTTGTTTTTATCACTCTTTTGTTCTGAAAGGAGGAAATAGACACATCCTGTAACTGCACATCCGGCTGCCGCTTTACATACACCAGTGGGAGAAAAACACTATACTTTTACATTTCCTGTCAACTATAATACTACTTTTGCTCAAAATTATTAAATTATTATTAAAAAGTAGTTTGGAAATAAAATGAGTTGATTTTCTTTTAAATTAGAAAAATGAACAGCAAACTACTATGTTTAACTATTTCTCTGCTAACGGTACAAGATTTTTCATGTAAACTGGTGTCAAAGTGATATTTCTATAATAGATTGAATTCACTGACCTCTGTAATAAGTCGATTTCAGTTGAGGCTCTTGGTAAATCTTCTGGTGAGCGTGTGTTTCTCAGCAGAGACTCTCTCTTGTTGCTCTCTGTTCTCCACCCACAGATCCTGTGCTCATTGTTTGCAAATTCAATTCAAATGACACTAGAACTACCAGACCACAACTGTGAAAGTTTAAAATAATATTAATTACATTTTTCCTATTTGCCAAAATGAAAAAGTCACAATTAGTCAACATAGTGAGTATATATATATATTTCATGTTTACAGTTGGCCTAAATTGAGGTTACGTGAGCCAGTTTTCCCCTCAATATTCTACAAATACTACTTGCGAATTAAGACTTTTTTTGGAACCAAAAAACTTTTTTTTTTAATTATTTTGTTAATTTCTTCCCAAAAGAAGTTAATCTCGCCAAAAGACTGCGTCTCATTGTGTTGTTCGGGCCGGACTACAGTGTCTATTCTCAGGCGCAATCCCACTACTGACCAGCACGGGGGATTTGACCTGCTCCGTTTCCGACCTGGGCCGGTTCTCCCCTCCTTAGACGACCTGCCGCTCCAAGGTTCCCCTCAGAACAGCATATCGATGCTGATCTTAGTGCGGACACCCGATCGACACAGTCCACCAGAGTCCAGAACCCCCGAACTCACACGATCCACCAGTCTCAGCCTCCCAGTAACAGGGATTACAGGCGCGCGCCACTGCACCCGGCGAAGTACAAAGGGAACCACAACCGATTTTCGGTCAATTGATTAAACGGCGCCCCCTACTGTACGAACACGGAATAGTATGCAACTGCTGTTCATTTAAACCAAATGAAGTCTACAACTTTCAATCTGCAGCTGTGCAAAAATGTATATTAAAAATATAATTTTCATACCTTAATGTTGAAAATGTGCTAGAAACATGAATATTTTTGTTCAATTTACAGTCTAAATTCAAGTTACCTGAGCTAGTTTTCCTCATGAAGAATAATAATGGTAAAATTAGTTTTCCCAACGATTATGAATTACTGGGTGATTATATTTTACTTTGTAATTTCTAGATGATTATGATATTTGAACAATGAAATGACAAATTATTAATGACATGTATAGGCATTGATTTACAGAAAAAAAGTAATAATCCTTGTAACTGAATCTATTTGCCGGTCTGACTAACTAGACTTCAACTAAGATTAGTTGAAAGTGGGTCAGCTGAGTGTGGAGTTTGGAGAAGGGAATGTACGTTACTTAACTTTGTGTGCAGGAAATAAAAGATGACCAAACAGCAATGACTTGGCAAATGAGCTTGAATTGGCTGTGAACGCTTATCGGGAGACTCGGCTAAAGTCTGAGAAGCTTGTAGTCAGGACAAGTGGAGATAGAACATCCTGAGGCCCAGACACCCAGCCGCCATCCAGACGTCATGCCCGAGTGATGACATGGCCCATCAGACAGGATCGAGGGCCGTTGCCAGCGCTTGGGCTATACAGTATCTTCTGGAGACCCGGAAGCATCATCAGTCTCGGAAGCTGCTTGGTGGAAGATTCCTCAACTGCTGGCACCTTCTGAGATTCCACGATTGTGAATTAGTCTTTGAGAATCATTAAACTTGTGAATCCATCCTCGTCTATGATCCTTCTCTTCTCGAACACGTGGTGCAGTTGGATGAGTAGAAAATACGACCACGACACTCGGAAATGTCGAATACTGTTTTCAGATCAAGATTTCTTAAAGTAAGTTAAATACCAATATGTGTTTAACTTACTTTTCGTCGTCCCAGAAGAAGTTTACCTCACAAAAAAGACTGTGTCTCATTGTGTCGTTCGGGCCGGACTACAGTGTCTATTCTCAGGCGCAATCCCACTACTGACCAGCACGGGGGATTTGACCTGCTCCGTTACCGACCTGGGCCGGTTCTCCCCTCCTTAGACGACCTGCCGCTCCAAGGTTCCCCTCAGAACAGCATATCGATGCTGATCTTAGTGCGGACACCCGATCGACACAGTCCACCAGAGTCCAGAACCCCCGAACTCACACGATCCACCAGTCTCAGCCTCCCAGTAACAGGGATTACAGGCGCGCGCCACTGCACCCGGCGGGAAGAGTTACAGTTATCAAATTAATATGTTATTATCATATTCGATATTTTATCATATTCTACAAATATTATGTCGGGGGATTTTCGGATTGACGGATTATCGGATTACATGCAAAATGCGGCCCATTTCACAAAACTGCTGTTGGCATAAATTTGTTTTGTAAAGCGAGGTACTGTACATACAAAACGTCTAATTAATACATTTCAATTCAATGTACGTACAATGTTTATTTTAATAAACATCGAAGACGCACTGACGCTGCCACTCCACCAGAGGCGGTGCTTTGCGTAACAAAGTAAAACTCGCTCTTCCTTACGTCACTGCAGCGAATGAGGAAGTGCTGTGGTGAAACATTGGACTGATTTGTGAGGTTAAATACATTTTGTTTATCCGCCACAAATATTATCCGTTGAGTGGTAAGTCATTAATTTAAATCGGCTTTAAGTTTTCGCTGCATAAATAATTTTGTTCAGCGATTGATTTGTTTAATGTGTAAAATGTTGCACCAGTGTTACTTTTACGTTTAAATGGGCTGTTCATCGCGATTTGTATTCATTTCTGTACTTTTTTCCCATGAATTCGTATACTACTCGTATATTACTACTACTATCATCACTGCTGTTTTTATATTTGTAAACTGGCAAATTTAAAACTGTCCCGTCTGTCTCTGTCAGAGCAAGTTTAACCAGCCTCAGATAAATGAAACAGAATATTTTAAATGTTAATTAACAGAAATGTTTAAAATTATGCCATGATATACAGAGGTGGGAATTTAATGATTTTTTTTTTGACATTTATGAGTCTTATCTGTTATCAGATTGCAATGGAGACCCCTGAGCCGGGCCAGGCAGACGGAGAGGAGCGGATGATGGATGTGAGACCCCGCACCCGCTCCAACCCAGAGGGGGCAGAGGATCGCCGCAGCAGCAACGGCAGCCTGAACAACAGCCTGGCATCCTCGCCTCAGCCGGCCGTGGGCAGCCGTGTTGAAGGTGAAGGCGAGGCAGCGAGCTCTGACAGCCCCACAACATCTGCCTCCGCCTCCATCATCACGGCTTCCATCGCAGCTGCACCGATGGCCGTGTCTGGCAGCGGCACCACCAGCTTGAGTGCGATGGCGTCTGCGGTGAAGGAGAGGCCTAAGCTCACACAACCCGCCTTACAGACGGCTCAGTCTGCTGAGTTACACCTGCGGGCACCACGGGTCAATTGTCCAGAGAAAGTGGTGAGATCGAGGTCAATTTGTTAAGTTTTTGAATTCAAAATCTTTCTGTTTAGTTCCATTTTGTGTTGATGTAAAGACAATCAAATGGTGTTCGTTCAAGCATTGATAGTACCGTATATATTTGCAAGACTTTACAGGATGTTTTTTGTTATGTTTATTTATTTTAAACAGATCATTTGTTTGGACCTTTCGGAGGAGATGTCCCTGCAAAAACTTGAGTCCTTTAATGGGTAATTAATTATTTACTCTATTAAATATTAGTTATTTAACTCACTAACAGATTATTGTTAGGCAGTTTGTCCTGTCACTTTTTTAATCTAATGAAAAGAAAGAATTTAATTTAATTTTACAATGTTAGAAAAACTGATCTTTGATTTTATGCATAATTTTTTTTCTTGTCATGTCAAATATATTTTTCTGATCAGGTCTTATATTCATTTCATTATATTCATTATATCATTCATTTGAACTCTAATTACTAATAGTTTTATTGCGTCAGTGTTATTTTCGTTTATGGATAATACCTTTAGCACTGTATATTGCTTCTTTATTCTTTTTTTTATTGTACCGGTATAATAAGATAAATTATTGCTAAAGTAATATATAATAGCAATAAATGTAGATTTACAAACTTTGTTTCAGTTAAACACAAAAATAAGTACAAGTAATACATTTTCAACATAACAAGTAAATGTAGAATGTCAAGAAAAAAAATCAATGAACAACTTAATGCTAAAATAAATTGACACTGGTGTAAAAGATACGTGTATTGTATTTATATGATGTGTAGCACTTATATTAATACGTGGTAGTGAAGGCATTGTCTATTTGCGTTTTGTTTTTGTTTGTTGTTTTTCCAGATCCAAGACAAATGCTCTAAATATTTCCCAAAAAATGATTGAGATGTTTGTGAGAACTAAGCACAAGATTGACAAAAGGCACGAGTTTGCCCTGGTGGTGGTGAACGATGACGCCATGTGGGTAAGTGTCCAAATAGGTTTACAAGGTTCAAATTGAACTTTTTTGACTCAAAATTTATTTGAATTTCAAATTTCAAAATTTTGTAATCACATTTTTGGAGGATTGGAGTGCGTAGCAATACCACACTTCCACCCAATGTGTTACACTGTTACTCGTAATGTTTATGAAATTACTCAACATTATGGTAAACACTAACAAAACAATGTACAACATTTCATTTTGATGTCCTACATAGAAAATCATTACAAAAATAATTAAAATGTAAAGAATTATAATTGTTAAATCTACGTAGAGATTCAAAGTTTATTGTTCTGTTTTTGTCTTTCTTCCTACATGAAAACTTTGTATGTTTGTACCTTTTTAAACATCACAAAACAAAATTCATCATTTCTAATCTCTATTACAGTTGTCGGGTTTCACCTCTGACCCCAGAGAGCTGTGCAGCTGCCTGTACGACCTCGATACCAACGTCTGCGAGTCCTTCAGTATCCTTCTGTTTATGAAATTTTTCTTGACCTATTGTTTTGCAGGTTTTTTTCTGTTGCTAATTTAATCCGATGAATGCGTTTTTTTTTTTTATTGCCAGATCCAAAGTCATAATCACAAAACAAAAATTCTGATTTGCGAGGGCAGAAAGTCACAAGATGGAAAGTTACCAAATCAAAAATCAGATTCAGGAGATCCAAAGTCAGAATTGCTACATACAAAGTCAGAAATTAACTTTGTCAGAGTTTCGTTTTAGATCTTGGAATGATGTGTGAATAAATCTTGTTGAATTTTCTGAACTGTCTTCTGTAGATATGGAGGATCTCCTCACAGTGATGTTTGTAAATTTTGCCGTATTTTTTGTGATTAATTAAAAATATTAATTAGGAATTTACCTTTTCTTTTACTCATCTGTCTTTTCTCTGTTTGTAGTTTGCAAAAAATCCAACTCCCTCAAATGGAAAACATTCAGACAATCCCACCACCGTTCGTGGTCCGGACCCTCCTGATCTTCAGCAGACACACTGGCATGCTTCCGTTTAACCCCTCCGACGCCATCAAGGTTGGTGACATTACATCTTTAGCCATTCAAGTCAAAACGACGAAGCTTGGTTTTGCACTATAGTTTACAAATGTGCAATGATATGTAAAAATAATTTTGCTAATATAAAAATACATGACACTAAATGTAAATTGTCAAGTCAAAGTCAGCTTTATTGTCAACTCTGCTGTACGTATTGTTTATTGTTCAATAGTTTCAATGTGGCAAATTAACCCAGACCAACCAAATAAGATGAATACAGTTACTGTAAAAGCATTACATTACTTTACATACAGTAAATACCTCACAGATAATGCTATTTTTCTATCCTTCTTGATTCCGTGTTTGAACGCAGAAAATCTAATTTTAAGCAAAATTAAGTGCATATGATTATCTGAAAAGCATTTTACATAATTTCCCAAGCGATTTTCACTAAAAGTGTCAACATAATTAAAAAAAATTGAACCTTTATTAGTCCCTCATGGGGAAATTTTTTCTCTGCATTTAACCCATCCGATCAGACATGAACTCGGAGCAGTGGGCAGCCACGGTGCGGCGCCCGGGGGCCATGTGGGGGTTCAGTGTCTTGCCAATGGACACTTAGTTGTAGAACTAGTTGTAGGGGGGATTCGAATATAAAAAATAATTTGCATTTTATTGAATATATATATATATATATAATAGAAAGTGTTCTAAACTTTAATAAAAGAGCACAATGTTATAAACTCTGTTTATATTCTGTGTCTCTTTGCTGTCTTTTCCACATTGTTTGCGAACGCAATCTTTTTAATTGTGTTCTTTGCTCATAGCGTCTGTCATGTCATGTAAAAGTGTCTGACGTCACTGTTCAAAATCATATCATACACCAAAAATCATATTACATGCTAATTACATTCTAATCCAGAACATGCTGCAGTCGCCGTATTTCTTCTTCGATGTGGTGCACCTTCACAACGGATCAGAGGAACACACCGATGACGCCAGCTGGAAGGTCAGAGTTTGATGCCCGTTCAGCCCCATCGTATTGTTGATGTGGATTTGTTGTTTGTGTTTTTAGGACGTGTACGCTTCCTTCTCCGAGCTGGACTCCAAAGGCATGTGTTATCGCTTCGAGGTGGCGCTGAGTGGTCCGGCTATCGAGCTTCACAACTGCATGGCCAAGCTGCTCTGCCATCCTCTGCAGAGACCCTTCCAGAGCCACGCGTCCTACAGTCTGCTGGAGGACGAGGACACGCTGGAGAACGAGGCAACCGTTTGAGATCCCAGCTGATGTTTATTTCTGTTTATGTATCTGCATTCATTCATGATCTCTGATCTTCAAGTCAAATGTTTAAAATAAACAGTCAGGAACAGATGGCTTCAGCTTTTCTCACAGCATCCATGTCTTCTGTGTGAAGATGCTGGTTTGTTACATTGTGTACAATAGGGATGACTAAAAGATATAAACACATATGGTTCATCAAACACGTTTTGATTGGATTTTATCTTTTTGGAAATTGCCAGAGCTGAATATTATGAAAATGTTTTAAGAACTTAGCCTTTTTAAATTGCGTTTTTTCTAAACGTCTGTTGCCTTATTTGTAATTTTGTATTTTTTTTCTGTAAAGCAAAGTTCATGGTGGTTTTATTACATGTACTGTACATAATGTACAATAAAGTTGTTGGAGAAACAAAAAATGAGTGCGTTTTTTTAGGGTTCGTTCCACCAGGAGGCAGGCGAACACAACTATTTTTGTTTGTTCACGTAAGTCTTATGTGAGTGAAGTTGTAGTAGTACTGCTACTGCACAATCTTACCTCAACAGTAGTGTAGAACAAGGATTAAAATCTCTCACTACAACAAACTAGAATATCTACAGCTTTCAAAACATAAAAACCACCTACACACCCTTATCTGTTTTTACTGACTGATCATCTACAATCTTCTTTCGCCTGGATCTTCAGTCTAGTTTTATTTCTGCATATACCATTTACTGTTTCTTTTAATTGACAAAATCATTCTTACTCTCCTCATTTAGTAAGTCAATTTGGAGGAACGCTTCTATCAAATGAATGTAAAGGTAAAAGGCTCACAAGGACAAGTTTTTAATTTTCAACTTCAATTCTAAAGACTAATAGTTTATAGGCTAATGCAAATAGACTAATACTCAACTGAATTAAAACCACAGTTCCTTTTAGATTCCTTTCCAAACCTATCTGTTTTCAAAATGTATATACAATTTGTGAGTACAGTACATTTTAAAATCATTTTTAATATAATTTCAATAAAGGCTTTAAAAAGTGTATTTACAAGCCTACATAAACAATTTTCATAATATCATATTAATATCATAATAATGTTCATTATGAAACACATTCCAAACACCAGTAATACAATATTCCAAAACATCATTTTATAAACTGCATACAATTATACTTGTTATTTTGTAACATTAATGAAAGTTATTTTTAGGGTACAGTTATATTTTGTACAGAAATCAAATATTCATTTTTTTTTGTCATAATCTTTCATTTTTCATTAGATAGGTGGTTAGATAGATAGGTCTCATTCGTCCCACAAATTTTACAAGCACTGTAATACTGTATATGTTTTTTAAAAAGATTTTGTAAAGATGTTTTTTTTTTTTTTTTTCAAGAAAGACACAATCAGTGATAGCAGGATGGAGACGGTGAAAGACTGGATGTGTCCAGTCACGACCAGCTATCGAGAGTCCTGGAACAACAAAGCCTGTCCGTGCTCATTTTACAACCTCTCCAGTGTCTTTTGCATATTCAGCTTCCTGTTTTTGTCTTGACGCTGATCTGCATTCGCCAAGCAGATTCGGTGAGAACGCTTGACCGTTTCAGATGCCCTCCATAAATTACTTTCCGCTGAGGATGGATTGGAAAGAAGACAATGGCCTACAGGAAAACCCCTGACTTTCTTTATGTTCCCTCTTCACACTCTCCCAGACACGACGGTCAGCGGCGAGCGTCATCGCCAGGCCGGGATCAAACGTGCTGCTGCTGCCGCCTGGGATTCTGGGAGTGTTTGTTATTCATTCCTGCGAGGAGGATGACAGGTCACCATTGTTGTCCCTGCGATAGTCTCCGTGGCCCTGCAGGAAACCATTTCAGATGGGTTGTTTTGATCACACGTGTTTGTGCATCTGATCTGATCCAGGAAGCGATAGGACGGGGCTGCTTTTGTCCTCACAGGAAGGTTGTTGGTGCTGGTCACCAAATCCGTGGTGTTCCGAAACATCGTTTAACCACCTCACAGACCAAAAGTTCTGGTCTGAAGAGGATCTCACCAGCTTGTTCTGGGCCAGACTACAACAGGATCTGGGAAGATCTCAGTAGAGCCTGTGAGGAGCAGCGACCCCCATCTTTTCCCGGGGAGGGTCCAGAAGGAGTCACGTCGCGGGAAGTGTGTCTCTACATTTATAAACACGGCTGCCGCCCTGCGCTCTGCCACAACTGTTTACATGTCATCGGTCTCCACTACGGCTGAGTATTTTCATAACCTCTTGACCACTGGGGCTTTTCCCATAACAATCTGGACTCAGAACAGCCAGACCGGACCCAGCCAGCATCTGTGTGGACAGCGAGCACTGACATGTACAACAACAGCTACTCTCGAGCCACCTTCGGTCTGGAGGCCAAACGCATCCAGAAGGCCAAAGGGAAGAGCTGTGGCTACTACATGAGGATTTTGTTCTTCTTCTCCTCGCTGATCCAGTCGCTCATCATCGTCAGCCTGGTGCTCTTCCTGGTGTACGGGCAGCCGGAGAAGACAGCCGAAGAGCAGAGGGTGGAAGAGCTGGAGCTGGCCTTCAACAAGCTGTCTGAAGACAACACCAAGCTCAGGAAGGAGAAGGCCGACCTGGGTGGCTCGCTCAAAGCCAAGACCGGAGAGAAGGACGCGGCAGACAAGGAGATCACCAAGCTGAAGAACGACCTGAACTTCACCATTCTGAGCAAAACAAACGTGCAGAAGTCGCTTGTAAGTGCAAGTGTTTTTGTGTGTAAGTTGTGGGAAACAACAAGTTGCTTTCTTCGAGATGCTAACAAAAGGATTTTAAAAAATGGGGGAAAAAAAGTCAAGGACTCTGGATTGTGTTTGTAAAATCGTCAAAGGTTCCTTTTCTTATGAACTGATAGTTTAGTAGCTCAAAAGCTGTACATTTCAGTTTTGACTTGAGCCAATGAAATATCATAAGTGAGAAAGCAAGAAGAACATTAAAAAGAAAACTTGAGACTATTGGTAATCAAGACTAAATTACCTGAAAAGAGAAACAGCGTCAAAATAATATTGTATAGTATAACCAAATAATAATTAAATGTCAAAATAATAATAAACAGTAACTACTCATGTACTATATAATATCATGTATTTATATACAGTATATTATATAATATAAAATATTATAAGAGCAGTTTTGCCAGTTTCATAGGCTTTGATAGAATAGAATAGAATAGAATGGACTGATGTGAGTTGATCAGAAAAGAAAATAATAGAATAGAATAAAGTGTGGTGTCTTTGATGATAGAAATATATAGATTAGAAAAGAATAGAATACAGTGTGGTGAGTTTGCTGACAGAATAGAATACAATACATGTAAGTGATTTACAGAATAAAAAAGAATAGTTTTTTATTTCGTGATAGAAAAGAATAGAATGAGAAAAACAGAAACGATCGATTTTGTTAGTGAAAATCTGCGCACACGTTGAGTGAAAGTGTGTAACTTGAGAGCCTCGATACCGATGAAGCAGTTCTATTATTGTTCACATTGAGCGTGAACTTGTGATCCATCAGACCTCGTCTTGTGCTTAAAGTGTGTGAGAGAATGTCACCATGACTACCGTTACCGTAACTGTTTCAGACTCTCTGTGAGAGCAACAAGCTGAAGCTTTCGACCACCCGGAACACTCCGCTGCCCTGTCTTCCCAGCACATCTCAGAGTGGTAAGCAGGAGGATGAAGGAATCCGGTGGAGAAGAGTAGATCTGACCAGGCTTTCTCCCCTCAGGCGAAGTCAAGACCCTGACGACTCTCCTGGAGCAGCAGAAGTCTCTGTACGCCATTCTCCAGGCCAACTTCAGTCAGACAGTGCTGTATCTCAACAGCGACCTGGACACAGCGGTGAAGGACAAGAACAACCACTACAGCACCGTGATAAAACTGCGACAGGACAACAAAGACCTTCACGCCCAGCTTGAGACGTACACCAAGAAGTGCAAAGAAGACTTTGCCGAGTCTCTGCAGGGGATCCAGACGGTCACCAGCGCCTTCCTCAGCAAAATCGACAACTTCTTCCCAAGCTCGGTCACGTTTCACCTCACCTGCGAGAAGCAGAGCGAGCAGATGGAGAAGATCCGCTCCAACTGCTCCAGTTTGTCCCGACAAGTGGAGAACAAATTCCAGAGCTACCTGGACGTGGTGGGAGAGAAGGTGTCGGCCATACAGAAGGAGAGCAGCCAGCTGAAGGTACAGAACAACTACCTGAGCGCCGAGTTCACAAAATGCCAGACGGCTCGTGAGACAGAAGCGGCGGAGAACAGCAGGAGCCGGCAGGAAGCCCAGCTAGCGTGTGACCGACAGATAGAGCAAACGCTGAAGGAGCAAACAAGACTGAGAGAGGCCAAAGATCTACTCGACACTCAGCTTCTGGTGAAGGAAGCCACCATTATATCGCTGAACAAGGGCTGTGCACAACAGGTAACGTGTGAGATGAAGCCGGACGTTTGCACTAGACTTGTGTGAGTAATCCACCTGCACTGCTTGTGTAGGCCAAACCCGCCGGTCTGATGCAGCCCGCTTCTGGAAGCCATTGATGGAGCCACGTGAGTGCTTTCTTCTCTCTTCTCAAGTGATGAGTGGTTGAATGTCCCACGGTCTGAATGTAACACAGCTGCTTTTTTTCCACATTAACTCAAACATTTACAACTGCTACTACTACTACAACACTGCACATACGACTTACTATTTACAACAACACAAAAACTTTAAACTATATAAGAAAATGGGTAAAACTAAAAGCCAATATTTAATTAGAAGCAAAATAACTAAGCTTTTTGAGGGAAAAATTGTGTGTTACATGCTTTAATCCATAAACAACTTACATCACTGATTTAGAACTGTTTCAAAACAGTTTAAAAAACGTTTCATAAATTTAATAAAAAAAAAAAAAGTCATTATAACACATCCATGTCTTCACTCCACCCGCATTTTATTGTTCGTCAAAGTTTTAAATTGCATAAATGATTGTTGAAAAACATGTTTATAAAAACTATGAACAATTGGAAAAAACAAAATAATGCTTCTATTCTAATATCTACTACTCTGAAAATAATAAAAGCACAATGAGTTTAAATCCATATACGTTATAAACACATTAATGCAATAAAAATGTTGGTGAAACGAAACAAAGGTAAAAGAAAAAAAGGTTCTTATAGATATACAGTAAATAAATGCTCTAAGTTTATTTATAACAGAGTAAAAAAGGCGCTTTAAAAAAAATGCATTTACGTCCAGTGTGTATAATCGTATTTAAAGCAAAAACCTATCTAGTAAAAAACGTGTCGCTTGTCTTAGTGTGGGACGTCTTGAAGATAAAAGGGTCTTCTGAACTTACTTCAGTGCAGAACCAGTGTAATAGTTTTGAGTGAAGCTGCTTTCTGAGGTTTGTAATGGCGACACGTGGTTGTGTCTTGTTTCCTCAGGTGGGAGTGGAGACGCTCCGGCTCTGGATCTCAAGGCCACACACACTCGGGCTGGTCATGGCTCTCGCAGGCAGGAGTTTCCGGACCTGGAGCGTGTGATCTCTGCTGTAAATAACCTCACTGTTTAAAAGTACATGTAGTGATTCTTTTTCCTCTGCTGTAAAGTTGTATTTAAGTGTCAGAAGCTGTGAATTGACATGGAATTTCTTGGTGATTTAGGAGAAAAATGTATTGAAAAAATGTGTAGATGGAGTATATCAGATTTTTTAACAAGATCAATATAATGTTTTACAACTTTTTTGAATACTGTGTGTGTGTGTGTGTGTGTGTGTGTGTGTGTGTGTGTGTGTGTACACTCATTTCATGTATATAAACATTGTTCAGTCACTTCTTACGTCAACATTTGCTGTTTGATTTTCCTGTTTTTAATCATGTTAGTTTGTATCTTCTAAATCGTTGTTTATCTGTTGTTGTACTATATTTGACTATATTGATTGAATAAGGACTCACAATGACACAATTAAAACACCACGTTTTTAACGTCTTAATTATTAAATTGCAATAAATGCAAATAAATGAAATAATACATTGTCTGTCTGTCTATCTATCTATTTGTCTATAGCATGTTGTAATGTATTTTGTTTTGAATTATACAAAACATTTGAAGACATTTAGGATAAATAACATTTTAAATTTGCATTTATATGAAAAAAAAAAACGAATGTACCAAAACAAATAAACCAGCATCTTTGTCAGATTTTTTTTGTTTACAATAAGCAAAATCTGTATAATCGATCTATATTCTCTTATAGAAGACTACATATAATGTTTATATTTTCATGTCTAAAGTATTTTTCTGCGGGAACCATTAAAAACTTAATTTGCCCGTTTCACTGCAGACAAAGTCAGTTCTCCGATGCTTCAACATCCAGAACTGACTTTGTGCCAGAACTGATGTTCTAGACCAGTTCTGGCTGCAGTGGAGTGAAGGTGAGTGAGATGAAGGGTCCCAGGAGCCCTAGTAATCAGCCGAGAGAACAGCACAGAGAATGAGAGGAAGCTGAAGTCCAGCACGCACACACTCACGTTTCAGAATGAATCTCTCACTGACAGCAGAACAAAAGCCTTTATGAGCCTCTCCGTCAATGAAAACCCCAGACAAACTCGAGTCCGCCCTGTCAGAAGATAAAGCAGGGGATTTTCATTTTTAAGGGAAGCAATAACTGATAAACATTCACATTTTATACACAGACCTTCCGCACTATTAAGATCAATGAAATAGTAGCTTATCCTCCAATGATATATTTGCAACAACAAAAAACCTCAAAGGTTTATAACCGGCAATTGTATAACAAAGAATGAGTACAATTATGGAAACCTTAGATGAATCAAGCTCAGACAAATGGAGTTTTTAAATGGCCGGAGTTTAATAATACTGACCAGTAAAATAAAATGTATGGAAAATTGCCATTTAAAAGTTTCAAGTCGTTCTTGTTATTTAAATTTGTTTTTACATAAAAATACCAAAAATATTTGGAATATTATATTATTTTTTATATACAAATAAACCTCTGTATGTATTTATATAGTACGTATATGTGTGTGTATATATATATATATATATATATATATATATATATATATATATATATATAAAAAATACTACTATCACCTATGGATGAATCACATACTTCAATTCTCATGAAGAGGTTTTAAACTGTGGGAAGAAAACCAGAGACCCGGAAGAAAACTCTCCAAACTCTAGAAAGACCCTCAGTCACACCTCCGGTGTAAAATGTAACAAATGTATTAATATTTTTCATTTCATTTTATTTATTTTATTTCAGAAACATTATTTAGTATAATCTCATTGTTCCTTGATCCACTAATTCTACTTCCCAATACAAAAGTCTCTAAAAATAATGTCCAAAATCTCCTCGGCGCCGACCCGGCCGGTGATTCTGCCCAGGTTTGTGAGTCCCATACGCAGCCCGTCTGCAGCGATGACCAGGTCCACATCTCTGTAGATGAAGTAGTGATGAAGAGCGTCCAGACTCTTCTGCAGGTGAGTCCGGTGTCGGGTCTGCGTCAGACTTGGGCTGCCCAGCAGCGGGTCACCGCACCTTCAACCACAAACCATCAGGACGGGGCACACATCAGTACGCTCCAATCCTCTCTCAGATCAGCAACATCAATCATGCATTCATCCACGAGAAATCTCTAAAAATCACATTTATCCATCCTTCCAATAGATTAGTTTAATCATCCATCCATCCCGTCAATTGAATAATCCAGTCCGATTATTCAATCTCTATTCTATTCATGCACCCACACATTCCTTTGTTCATGCATTCATTCATCTTTTCCATCCTTTTTAAATTTTTAATCCACCCATTTATCCTCTTCTCAGATATTCATCTTCCTGTTCGATCATCCTTTTGTTCATAATTTTATCATCTATTAATCCCAAAATTTTTGTTCATGTTTTCATCCACCCATGCATTCAAGAATCCTCTTTTTATGTATTCCTCCACCCATTCGCTCATCACCCATTTATCAACCCATTTTCAGGAAACTTTTCATACAAATAATCTTCCATCTCTTCATCATCCCAATATCCATATTGCAATTACCTCAAAAATACATTTGTGAATCCATCCATTTATCGTTTCTTGCTTTCATTTTATTATTCATCCATCTCCCCACCATCCATTAAACTATTCACTTATCCATTCAATCAATCACTTATTCATCCATCAATCAAAACAACTTTCCAACATATTGTTTATCTATTCATCCATCCATTCATTCATCCGGTCATATTTTCATCCTCTTTGGATCACTCACAGTGTCTTGAGCACATTACGTAAGAGCATCAGGAGCTCCTGCAGTCCATCTCCAGTGAGGCAAGACAAAAAGCAGATGGGAACACCAGCGTGGAGCGGCCTGAGGGAAGCGTGGATGCTGCTCCTCTGCTGCTCAGAGATAAGGTCATTTTTGTTAAGGATCAGGACACACTGCTGCTGGACATGTGACACGTGTTCCAGGATGTTCCTCAAGTGTCCGTGGAGGAACTCGGGCACTAGCCGAGGCTCAGAAGGAAGCTCCGTCACGTCAACAACCACCAGAGACAGATGGGCCTGCTCCACCCTGTGGGCAGCAGCGGAAAGTTCTTTCTTAGGTCTGTTTCCTGCGCCTGGACAGCATCTTATGAACTCTGACCTCACAGAAACTAAAGTGGGCACTTCCTGAATGCGTACGCCACCGTTATAGTACATAACGCTGTTTACTGTATAGAGAAGAAAAATGCCATTCATCACACTGAAACGTCTGCTCAAACAATGGGAAACGAACATTTTAGTGCTGCTAAAATTATTTGACTGAGTTATACTCTGCTGTGCGTAGAAGGATGAATGTGTGTATTTGTCGTGTAACTTTATTTAAATGGTTAGTTGTCTGCATTTTCTGCATATGCACCAGCAGGAAGTGTGTGTAGTGTGTATGGAGACGGGATGCTTTTTGTGTGTTTTTAGAACCTTACTTTTTTTATATTACTTTGAATTTGTTTTATTCATTTTTAATTGTATTATTTTATGTATACGCACATGGTCAAAATCCCATTAACCCAAGTATATGATAAGTATATAACCATAAGAAGAGAATAACAAAGTATAACTGAGACTTTTCTTTCATTGTACTTACATTATAGTAATTACAATTACTGTATTAACTGTAATTATGTTTGCAAAATTTAAAGCATTTTAATGTTCATAACAGTTCTTTTTGCACAAGTACAATTTTTTTAATCACTTACAAACAGTGATTACAAATAATCGTATACATTGTGTATAAAGCAAAAAAAGGTTTTCAAATAAAGGTTTTGCTCATGCACACCATTTTTGTCATTTCATAACATTTGGATAATAATAGAAAAAGAATCATATGATTATTAGAAAATAAAAAGAAATGTTAAAACAGACAGCTAATAGGTTCTGTAATCTGCTAAATAATATTCACATTTAATAAATAGAAGAATAACTAAAATGCAACAAATGTAAAATGACTAAGATAATGTTGTTTCAATGTAGTTGCCAGTCTGCTAATACTGAATTTGATATGAATAGTTTTTAATAATTATTGTTTCTAACCTATTCTGCAATTGAATCCTACATTAGAATTATAGAACAAAACCTCTCTGGAACAATTATGTAATGACTTCACATTATCCATCTAAAATCACAGAATAAACAGATCGTTTCCCCCTGCACGGCACAAGGCGTGACGAAAAAACAAAGCCATCGAGATATTTCCCCTCCACGGGCCACTTTCAGACCTGCCTTATTTAACACTTGACAACACCGTGTTTGTTTAGCCGTGACTTTCCCACACGTGTCCGTAAATACATACCGCTGACGTGCGCGGCGGACGCCCTCCTGCTCCACGCTGTCTGTGGCATCACGCAATCCCGCCGTGTCGCTCAGCAGCACAGGATAGCCCCCAATGTCCAGAGAGACCTCCACCACGTCTCTGGTGGTCCCGGCTGTGGGAGACACTATGGCTGTGGGACGTTGAGCTGCAGAGTAACAGAATAAATAAATAATAATAAATAATTCAACCTTTATTAGTCCCTCAGTGGGGAAATTTTTTCTCTGCATAATGTATACACATACACACACACATTTAAATTAAACATTTTAATATACCGTATTTACAAAATATGTATGTGTGGGTGTGTGCTTGTGTGTGTATTTATATGTATAATACATTTTGTATTACAGGTGGGGTTTTTTTTTCCATTCGACTGCTTTGCATTCAGAGACTGGAAAAAAATGTAGACTTTGGACAAATGTGTATATGTAAAGTAGAACAGTTTAAGCGTGATTAGAGCATCTATCACTTTTACGAAGGAAGAGAAGCTGATCCACTAAAAAACAACACAAAGTTCACATTCCGTTAAACTGGAGACATACTGTACAACCTGTGTTATAGTAAAGGGAATCTATACTATTATGAATGGCTGAATGTTGATGACGGAAGCTCATTGACAAAGGCCGCGTTTAAAATACACTTAAAAGAGAGCAAAGGGCTTGTGGCACTGAAAAACAATGGTGACCTTTATACCGTATAATTATTATTTTATAATTCAAATGTCGCGGGGAGCTGGCGCCTATCTCAGCGTTTTTGGGCCGGAGGCAGGATACACACCATGGATTGGTGGCCAACCATTCGCAGAGCGGGACACACAGACAAACACATTCACACACTCACTCATACAGTACCTATGTGGTCAATTTTCCAATTCCAATTAGCCTGAAACGCATGTTTTTTGGACTGTGGGGGAAATCGGAGAACGACCCTGTAAAGGATGAAGCGGTAGAAGATAGATGAATGATAATTAAAATGTTTGGAAGCCCAACATGTGTCTTGTATTTTGCGCTTGAAAGTGTTTGTGGTCAGTCTAGTTTTTGTTGCTGTACACAAACACAAACACAAACACACACACACACACACACACACACACTCTGACGCTCACTGACACAACACAATTCACACTTTCCCACTTATACACCGCACAATCATCTCGTGCATGAAGGAGTATGGTTGTTAATATTGAATAATTTGGTCATTTATATGTTAAAATTAAAACAGTTTTAATGATATATTATTAAACAGTTAAAATTATATATTAACCGTTTAAAGACAAAATTTATTTTTTTTGTGGGTGGACTAATACTCTGGTGCACATAGTCTGTAAAATACAGTAAGAAATATGGTAATTTACATAGTGATTTAGTTTGCATGTTCTCCTTGTGAACATTGGAGACTTGACCCTAGGTGTGAGTGTACGTGTGTGTGTGTGTGTGTCCCTCTCAGTGAATTGTCGGCCAACAATCTAGAGTGTGTGTCGAGGGCGTCAGCTCCCCGTGACCCAGAAATTGAATAAGCAATAGAAAATGAATGGATGGTAGAACAGTGACAAACAACTTCACCTCAAATAATGATACATTATTCTTTACCAGGAACATCTTTACCCATATTGCAACAATGGGCCAAAAATAGCATCACATACTTCAGCTCAGAAACCGATTCTGCCATTAGCTTTCTTTAAACGGATGAACGTACATTGTGTGCATCGTTGCGTACTTTACAGTGCAGACCTATTGTTTAACCTTCTGGAGTAAAGCTTCTTTCCACATGTGCCCTGGAAGGAAGAGGCCAATTGGCCACAAGGACCCAGTGTAAGAGCCTAAAACCATGTCTACTCTGAAACTCTGTACACTTTTAAAGCGTAAAGTTCCAAACTGAGCTGGCAATTATTTCGCAACACGACCGAGATGTTCCTCTGCAGGATGTCGAATTACAAAATCGTTTTTTCTTAAATCGTGCAGTCTGCAAACAATACAGCCACGGCCTGATGAATGGGAGCTGATTTGAGGAAGGAAGTACAGTGATATCTAAACATTCTTGCCTGCTGCTGGACAGGTCAGAGGTCACAGACACATTTCTTTGTTTCAGGCTGTGAACGTGTGTGAAAACGTGTGTGTGAATTTATAACGTTGATAGCCTGCTGTCATTCTGGTAAACCGACTGTGTTTCTTTCTTTTGCTTCAACCGGAAACATGGGTTTTACTAGAAGTCAGCAATCCTTTCATCACTAACTTACTATGTTCGGGTCAGTTAAGACTAACCGAGTCTAATGACGAGACAAGTCTGATCTTACTGAGTAAGTTAAGCAGGCTGCTCTTCCCCACGTTGGTGTTTCCAGCGATGACCATCTCGACGCCGCTGCGCAGACGCTCTCCTCTGCGCTCATCCCGCAGGTGATGCTCTATGTCCGTCTGCAGATCCCGAACAGACGAGTCCACTGCAAACAACAATCCATCACTGTCTCATGATGTCGAAATGCGTCACAGAATGGATGGGCAGATGGAGAAATAATATGAAAGATTAACAGACAAGAATAGGCAGAGATGACGGATGGACGGATGTGTGGATATGAGAACAGATAAATGAAAGTTTGGACCCAAAATAAACGACAACAAACAGAGCAACAGAAGGACAGAAATAGGATGACTGAATGAATTAAAAAAAAAAAA
>CM051493.1:36011132-36021201 GCA_028031935.1 Paedocypris micromegethes
AAAAAAAAAAAAGACTTTTTACTTAATATTCATTCTAAGTTAATTTAGATTGAAATTCAGCCTTATCAGCCTCATGGGATGAGGGACCAAAACTCAAAGCACACTAAGTCGTGGGCCGAGTAGGTTAAACATTTATAAAACATGCTAAAAATTTAACTGTTTTACACATAAATAAGAATAAAAACAGATAGGAATACTATTCCAAAATGAAGAAATCTAAACTTTAAATAACCTGTCTACCATTAAAATACGTATATGATGCCAAAAAATAAGACGCAAACCTAATGAAAATAAATGTTAAAAACTATACATGCGTTTAATTTACACAGATTACAGTATCTTGCTGGCCTAATATTTGTTCTAGAGCTGATAGAGCTGAACGTCTCAGCGATATGAAACACTGATGACACACAAACTACAGAACCCATGAAGCTGTTCTACATCTGTTGTGCCTTGTAGAAATTATAATTGTAACCGTTGTTTTTAAAAACACAATTTATTCATGTATTTTCCCCATGTTCATTTTTATAACTTCTTTATCTAAAAAGATACGTTATTATGGAGGACAAAAGATGTTAAGTGTCTCTTTTTTTATTCTAGAATAATATTCCTGTATCTTTTTATCCATATTGGTGTTAAAAATTAGTTTCCGTTTCAGTATAAATTCAACTTCAGTATGTTTTTAAAATGTTTATCCCGTTTGGCCCTGACTTAATGTGAATTCGAACATTCAGTGACAATCAAAATCTATGAATATTTTTGAGCCACAATTAAAATAATACAATTAAAAATAAAAATGCAGCAGCGTTGCTGAAACCGAATCTAAGAGCTGTTGTTTGTGCGTCCGTGGAGGGGAAACAGCAATCTCGGTGATATAGCTGCAGTTTTACAAGCCTCGTGTAAGTCTCAGAGGAAGGAGGCGAACTGCGATCCGCTTTTTCCCTGACGCACAACCAAATCCCTCAATTCTCCCGAGAGCAGAATGTAAATGCAACACCTCAGCCTATAGCACAGAGACTTCTGGAATCTTTAATTACAATCTCAACATTCACACAACAAGGGCAAGATATTGCCTGATGATTTTAAACAATGTTACAGAAAGACAACTTGTGAGGCAATTCACTGAACAATGTCTTAGTGATTTTGATTACATTTGACAAAAGACATGAATGAAAAATAAATAAAAAAAATAATAATAATTTAACCACCAAATTATGATGTATATAAAGATTCAATAGGCTACAATTAGAATTTAATCTCTGGTAAAAAAAAAAAAAATCTTTAAAAAAGTCGTTTATTGATCTTGTTGCAAAAAAGGTGTCATAATTTGATAATAAATGGTATGAAAACGTAAATAAGTTGGTTTACAAGCTTTGCAGAACATACACACGTTTACCGTAAGTCTTAAGCATTTTTTAGTAAAACAGACTGAGTCATTCTGGTTTGGCTTTTTGACTTGTAAATAAACACTTAACAATAACATAAAATGTAACAATTAAACGTATAAAAACTACAGAAAAAAATGGGAAGTCAAAAAAGGGGAAAATAAATTCATTAAAACAGAGAATTATATTTATGTCCTGTGTTTTCTGGACTGCTGGCAAATAAGGGTGTGCGCACGAGTGCGTGTGTTTATGAGAGATACCTTAGTTTAGCTCAAATTTACATGGTCTGATTGGAATTGTGCACAGAAAGCATCACTGCAGAGCTGTTCTATTTGCAAAACTGTGATGGAGATTGGATTGTGGTGGAGGTAAATGTAAGAATTGTCCTGAGAAAAGCCTCATAAGACATTCTGGAAAGGAGACATACCTTGGCTTAAAACTCCATCTTCTATGAGTTCCTCCTCACTGAAGTCAATGAAGGCCTCCACGTGAGCCAAGCACTACAACAGAACAGTTATAGTCAACAGGCAGTTAGTTCTTTGACAGATAATTCGATGGATGGATTTATTGAAAGAACCGTTGAACAAAATGATGCAAAATGTAAAAAGACAGAAAATAAGATATTTCATTAAATATGACGATGATGATATACAAGCTGAAGCATGAGCAAGAGTGTGAATGTGTGAACTGTATGTTTGACACGCTCTGCAAATGGTTGGCCACCAGATAGTCCCACTTCAGGGCCAGAGTGCTGAGATTGAATCCAATTCCCCATGAATAAGAGGTAGAAAATGAACCAATGGATGGATGACACACAGCAGGAAAGAACTCATGAATAAATATAGGCAGAATTGTCCTATTCTATTAATGACTAAAAGATTTAAAAGCAAAAAATAGACATACAGGTACCCCGACAGATGGACAGACAGATAAACGGAAACTGATAGATAGACAGACAGACAGACAGGCAGGCAGACAGGCAGACAAATTTAAAACTTTCGAAGTGAAGGTTTTTCTGCCTATTCTTCACCGACACAATCCAATCACCGTTGTAAGCGCCAAGGAATAATTGACTTAAAATCCTTCTGGCAGCTCAGCTCCCAATCACAGGATGTCCTGTCTCAGCGCACACGCACGCACGCACGCACGCACACACACACACACACACACACAATACATGGCAGAACACAGCGATCCATCCAGATGCTGTGCTGTTATATAATAGACTAAAATATATTTTTTTAAACCCGCTTGTCTGTGTGTCGTGTGTGTGGCATAAAATCTGAATAGGACTCGAACTCTTAACTAAACGAATAACCTCGTAACTAACAATTCAAAATGAGATCATAAGACCAGTTATGAAGAAACTTGCTCGTTTTAGCCGTCTGCTCCAGTCGTGGTAGATTTTTCCGAGGTCTCCAGACATCTGTCGGACAGCCTGTCGTCTCTGGGCCTCCGTCTCAGCATGGATTAAGTCACTCAGACCCTCGACTTCAGTAAGATCCAACTTTCCAGCAATGAAAGCCCGTCGGGTAAACTCCCCAGCCTCAGCAGGTCTCAGCCCGGGCAAGCTCCCTAAAAATACAAAACAAAAATTGCAACTTAATAAAGTTTAATTTGACTTTGGGGCAAAAAGAAAGCCCAAAACAAGCTACAAAAAAAGCAATCAGTGTAAATGTAGAGGGAACCTGGGGGAGCACTGCCATCTAGTGGATAAAGACCCAAATAGGCTGTTTTGTATTAAGAAACTTTTGGAAAAACAAAAAAAACAATCACAACATACTGACTGAAAAAGTACTGAAACACAAACCAAGAGCTTGTAGGACCCCGTTAATGACGGCAGGACCACCATGCACATGAAACTCAGCACAGTCTTCTCCTGTAAAACTACCACGACCTGAGGATGATGAACATCACAAAACAAGCAATTGATGGCTCGCAACGTCATCATAAACAAAACATTTTCCAAAATTACTCTATTGATCTCGTGAAAGGTGCAAAATTGGTACTACACATAAACGTCCAAAACAATGCATGTATAGTACATTAAACCTGGAAACCAGAGAACCAGGCCGCGATCGAGCAGCTCTTGGGTTTGCGGATGTTTAATGCTGCGGAGGCTGGCGGAGCGAGCAGTGGGCAGTTCTCGGGTCAGACTGCGGACAGCCAGCGCTGTTGCCGGACCGCTGACCCGAATCACTGCCACCCCGCACTTGCCCGAACCAGACGACAGGGCGAAGACGGTGTCGTCCTCAGACACGATGCTACTCAACCGCCTTTTCGTATGAAGCGACCAGTCCTTCAGACGGTAACTGCTTAAGCGTCTTATATTAAAGTGTGCAGGCGATACTATATAACCTAGAGCGGTTATAAAATGTGACCTTCTCCCCCAACATCTTATGAAACGCATTTTAATCAACTATGGACATTTAACATGACTGTAAACTGTCCCAGCAGCGGATTGCAAAATTTTTAGAGTTCCGATTTCGAAGCTACCACGTTATTCAGACTCCGTTTACAAAATATTACGGGTAATCATTGGTCCGTGTACTAGCACGTGCAAGAGTGGAGAAATATGATTGGTTGGGGTAGTTTCTTGTCCTGCGAATAATTCATTCCGTGTGGAAACTGGAAGAGGGCGTGAACTTCATCGCTTAACAAAGATGAACCAGGAATAGAACCTTACATTCAAATTCAAATTTGATTTTTCACATACATATATCATACACAATAGAAGTACTTAATGCATACCCAAACAGGGGCGTACCTCTCATGTTTTAAAAGTAATTTTGATACCTAGCAAAAATAAATAACTAAAAAATGTTAATTGAAAATTAGTGGGAAATGAAGAAAATCCAGTATTGTGGCATAGACATCAGACACTGTTAATTTGTAAGTTTCATTTCTTTATTCGATTATTTAATTGCCCAGTGCTTCTATTCGTTTTAACGTAACATTAAATTAACGTACAATTATGTTAATTTCATATTTCATATTGTATTACGTAATTACAAATAAATAAATAAAATATGTAAATTGTAGAATTTAGTTCTATAAAAAAATGTGTGCTCTAAATGACACACAGTCTTGTGTTTTTAAGCAGGTTTTCTCAATTTTCATACACTAAATGTTCTTTGGTAGATTTTCTTGAAACCATCGGGTCTGATAAGATAAATATTATATTTGGCATTTTATATTTATAGCTAGAAATATGTTTTAATCGTTCATTATATTGTGGAAAAATTTTGATATATGTGATATATTTTCGTTTCGTTAGTTTAAATGGTCGACACAATTTATTTCCTTAGAAAGTACAAACAATAGCAAACATGATATTCATCGTGTTGTTTTATGTATCTGCCAAAGAACTTTGCTAAGACAAGTGATATTTTACATACAAATCAAATCAAAATCAAATCAAATCAAATCAAATTTTATTTGTCACAAACATATGCATACACGGTATGACATGATGTGAAATGTTTTTTACAATCACTCCAAAGAACAAAATAAGAATACAATAAGCAAATACAATAAACATACGCGACCAATAATAAGTTTTATATGCTACACCAGCAAATCATTGTATGTGAAGCCGGAGACAGGCTAATTGCTGAGGTTTTGATTTCTAATGGAAAGAAATCGATACATCAATAAACTCGTGCTGAGGTCAGTTTGCTAATGCGTGTCAGTATATCATCAGCACCCGAGAGGCAGAGACAGCCAGAGGGAGGCGGCGAGGCGAGCGTCTTCTCCTCTTTGTCCCTCCTCCACCATAGTAGCGTGTCGTCCTCACGCCGCAGTAAAGTCTCTCGAATCCCGCTGCAAACACGATGACTCACGACAACCTTCACTTCACCCTCGCATTCATTTAATCCCGCACGCACTGCGCTCATTCCCCGCTGAACCAGCAGCAGCATGATGCCCGACGCGACGGCGGCCGCTGCTGCATCATCATCATCATCGGTGGGCAGCGACGGCGAGAACTCGCGGCACAGACACCGAGCTCAGGGTGAAGCGGAGCGGCCAGAGCAGCAGCAGCCGCCGCAGCAGAGCACGGCACCTCCGCCGGCATCAGTGGGCATTTTGGGTGAGTCTGAACGTCCCAAAGAGGGACAGGTGGATGTGACTGGGCATTGTGTGTGGAAGCATCACAGCGGACAAAGGGTTTCTTTGTTTTGCACGCCAGACAAACGCGTTCGACTCCCGCTGCTTGTGGAAGGTCATGCGGCAGCAGCAGCAGCAGCATCACTTGAGCGTCTGGAGGTTTGGACTCGTCAATGTGGGACATGCGCTACTTTTTGCCTTGTATGGTCGCGTTTTCAGGCCTCCGGGCAGGTTAGGTTAAGTAATGTCTTCTGATGAATTATTCCCGTCTTGAAACACAGATGTTGGTTTGAGTGATGTTGGCCTTCTCCTATTATCAATGGTGGAGCAATGCAAACTAAAGGTCTATTTTTTAGATTTGGCGTTTGGGTTGTTATTGTGTCTCCATCATTAGAGATCAGTGCTTGCAACACCTGCTCAGTGGTTTGATGCAGATGGGATTTAACTGTGAACTTTTTGCTGAAAAGTTTGCTTTACGCAATTGGTGGTCTTATTGTGGCCCATATTGTTCACTCCTTGTGTGTTGAATTTTTGAACATGATCTTGTATCTCGTTCAATAGAACAAGTTTACAGCAAAGTTGTGCTGGTTTTCGATTTGTCTAATACTTCAATATATAAATCATATTTCCTAAGCTGAATCTTGGTTTTGGAATCAGCGTAAAGCTTGAATGTAATGTGACTGTAATTTCAATGCAAGTCACTTTATGTAAAAGTGGCTTCTATTGCTTATTAAGGATGCTGTGGTCTTTTAAATGAAGTGCTATTAAAGCTTGAATGATAACATACCCTACCATAAATGGAATGAAATACATTGCAGTGCTTTGGTCCTCCTCACGTATAACAAGAAGAAACTAGAAAATTGTATTTGAAGTCTAAAAAAAAAGACAAAGTTGATGTTTAAGACTTGTGTGAATAAATGTGATACATATTTATTGTAATATTTATAATACATAAAGCAAATGTGCTTTTAAAACTATAAATGATGGAAAGTGTTTTTTATTTATAAATTAAAATTATTGAAAACTATGTGTAAAATGGATTGTAGCTTTGAGATGAAGGGGATGAAGGGTGTGGAATTATTATGGGGTGTTTGGTGTGGAGGAGAGCGATTTTCAGGGAGGTTTGTAAAGCTGCTGTGAGCTTTTATTTGACGGCATTGCTTTATGACATTAATTTAGTGATGGATGGCAATTTCAGAAAAGCTTTTTGTTATCATAAATCCCGTTTTGACCTGTTATTTAAACAAACCAAATAGTTAATTTTGTTTTTGAACAAATACAGTTACTTACAACTACTTAAACCCAAAATATTACATTATTGTAGTTCTAACCCATATTTTGTACTGTTTCTAAAAGGAATGTGTGTTAGTTTGCCCTGCCTTGTGATTGGTTGGCCCTTTGCCTTTTGAAGCTGTGATTGGCTGCAAGACATCAAGATTCAAATTAACACCATGATTGCAGTTTAGAAAGTGAATGGTTTTAAGGTGGATTGTGTTTTACACAAGTTTCAATCCATTTCATTTACTAATGATGGACAAGATTTATTTCTTTGTTTTTAAAAATTAAAATGTTTACGTTTTCAATAAGCAGTCAATAAAAATTGGATTGTTTAAGTAAAACGTGATTTTTCACCCCAAATACTATACAGTTGGCAACCAGGACGGTTCACAGCATGTGTCAAACTGACAGGAAGATGTTCATTTTCAGCATGAGTCTGCGAGTTTTGGAAGATGTCAGCATCTAGAAGAGTTTGAAATAATGTTATAAACATTCTTAGCATTGTGGCAGGGTCTAACTTTTAAAATAATTATAATATTTTTATTTAATTAATGAATAACAACAACTTCATACTCAATATATTTGTATTAGATCATAATAAATGGAAAATGTTGTTTAAATGTAGGGTATATGCTGAAACCCACAATTTAGTTGTATTTTGTAGCATCTTGAGCTCAAATTTTTCAATGCATCTGTTTTGTTTAGAGGCACTAGTCAACATGCCGTAAAAAGTTATTTTTTTAGCGAGTAATGTGAGTGAGATTGTCACTAGGTAGGGACCATATCAAAGTTGTGTTCTGCATTTACCGTACTGTGCCGTAGTGAACACACACAAACCCGGAGCAGTGGGCAGACTTAAGGTGTGGCACTCGGGGAGCATGTGGGTTTCAGTGTCTTGCTCACAGACACCCAGTAGTGAAACCTACCAGACTGGGATTCGAACCTGCAACTACTGCTAGATGGCTCGACCCCACATGCCACATACACAATTTCTTACGTAGTTTATCTACCTTGTGTTATTATGGAACTTTCTAGATAATTTCTAGAAGGCTTGAACACCTGCGGAAATTGGTGCCATGAGATCTTTTGCCACTGTATGTTGCCACATTTCATAGCTATAACGATATTGCCATGTTTGAGTCTCTCAACTCATTTAAGGAGAACTTATCACATCTAGGTTAAACATTCACTTTCTGCTTGATCAAATATTTACAATTGTAATGCAGTTTTATACATGCGTATAGTTGTTAGTTGTATACATGCTTTTTCTTTTAATTTATCGTTTTTCATTAAGAAGTGCTGAACTGCATTTTTCTTTTTCAGTTGTGTTCTGCGTTTCTTGCATGATGTCCTGACTAAACAGAACACAATCTTCAGAGGTTTTGTTCTGTTTGTCGGGTAATTATTTTTTTTTAGGCTCATCAGCAGAATGAAAGATTGCTGTGTCACTATACTTACATTTTTCCTGCACTTTTATTTTCATATAAACGGTTTTGAGCTCTATCATGTCTGGTTGAGACGACCTCTGGGAAACAGAACTGCCCTTTCACTGATAAATGACCGCAACATCTGAAACAGGGCCAAGAATCGGCATGGATCTCCTTTTGATGGTGTGTTATTTCTGAATCCTTCATTAAGCAGTTAATGAACTGAGCCGCTTTTTAATTATGAAGGATTTTTCTGGGCACTGAACGTCATTTCGGTTTCTGTCTCTTCTCCTTGATCCTGATCCGGGAATGTTTTTTTTGTGTGTCCGTTGTTCTCTGGATAAAAATAAAGCTCAGAGTTCTACGAAATTGAATGAGGTTTAGTGAGATCGACTCAGCCCTAAGAGACTTAAGTGATATGCTATGTAGTGAATTGATTTTGTGAAGGAGTGAGAAAGTGAATTTGAAGTGAAGAGGAAAAGTATTTCTGTAGTTAACAATGCACATTCTGTCACAACAGTATGTCACAATCTTGTGTAAAAGCGATAACGGAACCTTTTATTGTTGTGGATTTTAAATTACAATATTATAAATATTAATAACCGCACTTTTCTCTGTGACATTAAACATACTTACAAACTAGGTTTACCTCTGCATTTACATCAAAATTATACACCAAAAGTATTAGAACAGTACAGTACACAACACTGCAACGTAAAGCCGTAGTAATAATGTACAAGGATTAATTCTATTAATATTCACAATATATTAATTAAATGTAAAATAATTTGTAAAATAACATTAGAAAATAAATCTTATGTATTTTATAATATACATTACATTTTTTTAAACAACTGAAGAACGCAGGACTTATTTAAACAGTTCTGATAAATGTTAGAAAGAATTTCAACTTTTCAAACAAAAAATAGTTTTCTCGTTTGAAATATGAAATGTTTAAGTTTGTCATTTTTTTTGCCAAAAAATACTTTTTTAACGTTTTTGTTTTATAAGACCTTGTCGTTGCTAGTTGCTGCTATACTTGCAGCATAACAATTTACTGTATAAACACAATTCTATTGATTTAACCCAAACACAATGCAGTTTGTCACAGTCTTGTGTAAACAATGCATGTAAAAGTGTGTTTTTAATCAGCAATGTATCATTAGATGTTGCATCATCACCACACACATTACTGTCATTATGGGCTTGAGTTTCGGTACCACGTTCCTTCTTTGCCCCATAGGATCATGATATGAGTGAGCACATTTATTATTTAAATGTATATTTTAAACATGTTACAACTTTAGTAATCGCCATAGTGTTTTAAAGCACATTATTTACAATGTGTGTGAATGGAAGATTGTGTGATTTATATAGACTGTGTCCCACTTTCGGAAGCTCATGCTTCAGTGAACATGAAGCTGCTGTGACCAACCAAACGCCAACGGAGCAGAACCAACCACACTGACCACAACCCCTCTCTCTTTCTCTCTCTCCGTCTTGCTATCTCTTTCTCACTCTCACTCCCTCTCTCACTCTCTCTTTCTCTGTCTTTCTCTCTCTCTCTCTCTCTCTCTCTCTCTCTCTCTCTCTTTCACTCTCCGACTATCTCTCTCTCATTCTGTCTCTCACTTTGTCTCTCTCTTTCTCATCTTCTCAATCTCTCTCTTTCTCACTCTGTCCCTTCCTCATGCTCCCTTTCTCCCTCTCGCTCTCTCTCTGACTTTCTCAGCACCCCATCTTTTCCTACGTCTCTCACTCTTTTCCTTATCCTTCTCTAACTCCGTCTATCTTTCTGACTCTCACTCCCCCTTTTTCTTCCAATGTCTCTCTTCCTAACTCTCTCTCTCTCTCTCTCTCATACACACACAG
>CM051493.1:36021220-36064245 GCA_028031935.1 Paedocypris micromegethes
ACACACACACACACACACACACACACACACACACACACACACACACACACACACACACACACACAGACACACATACATACACACTCTCTCTCTAACTCTCTCACTCTCTGTCCCTCTGTTCTAGTTGTTCTTGATTATTTTAGGAGAAGCTGAAAAAGGATGGATTGATGGATGGACAGTGTTTGTTACACGTCAGTAAAACACTCCAAGGACAGTTGTCACTTATTCTTTCTCCAAACAGTAATACGCTCATCCATCGATCCGTCTTGTTTATTGCGGCTCAGGAAACCTCTCCATTAACTCTCTCGGCCCACAGTGTCTATCAGGTCTCAGCTATTGCTGTTCTTGTCATGATATCGGGCTCCGGCAACAGGGTTCTGTTAGCTCTGCTCGTCTCATGTTTCAAGGGGATCCAGAGTGACATTTAAACTTGGCAGCGCTACCCAGGGAAAGAATGAAAGGCTCGGAGTGCTTCTGCTTGTCCACAGCAACAGCAAACGCACTGACGCTTTCCATCCTCTCCTCTTTCTTTCTCTCTCAGACAAGCTGTTTGGAAAGCGTCTGCTGCAGGCCGGGAGACACATCATGTCCCATAAATCCTGGATGAAGACTGTGCCCACAGAGAACTGTGACGTTCTTATGACATTTCCAGGTGCCTCTTTATCCCTCATTCTCTCTCTCTCTCTCTCTCTCTCTCTCTCTCTCTCTCTCTCTCTCTCTCTCTCTCTCTCTCTCTCTCTCTCTCTCTCAGTCTTTTGTAATATCTTTCTCACACACATCTCCCTTATTCACTTAATCCTCGCTCTAATACTATCACACAGTGCACCTCTTCTGTCTTTTTTACTTTGTTCTCACTTTGTCACACACTCAATGTCCTTCATTGTTTTGCTAAAGGCTTTGTCTCTATCTTCGTCTCTATCTATCTATCTATCTATCTATCTATCTATCTATCTATCTATCTATCTATCTATCTATCTATCTATCTATCTATCTATCTATCTATCTATCTATCTATCCATCCATCCATCCATCCATCCATCCATCCATCCATCCATCCATCCATCCATCCATCCATCCACCCATCCATCCATCCATCCATCCATCCCTTTCCGTCTGTCTGTCTGCCTCTCGCTCACTCACTCTCTATCATTCTCATATCTGCTTCATCTATCAATCTCGCTCTTTCTATTTCTTTCAAAAGTGTTACAAAAATTTAGTGTTTGATCATTTACGTAAAGCTAAAACCTTTTGGGGTGATGCAAACCTAAAAACACTTGATATTTTAGCAGTCTTTTACACATTTTGTCATCTTATACAGTGCAGAAACGAATAAAATTTGATTCAAGAAAGTTACACAAAAACAAAGATTTGAAACACACACGCACACAAACACACACACACACACACACACACACACACACACACACACACACACACACACACACACACACACACACACTGATTGAATTCTGTATATAGTATAAACACAGTTTTACACTACATACAGACACGTATATACTTTCAAATGAAAGCTTATAGACATGCTGATATATAGTTTTTAGCTATGTCCCAAAAATAGCTTTGCATGTTTATGAATATAATATACAACATTTTTATGATCTGCATATTAAGTTCAATATTCTGATCTGCATATAAAATTCAATATCCAATGATATTGCATATTGGTTTTATTTAAAGCAATATCAAATTTGTTCATGCTGCTGCTTTGGGACAGTGTGCCACTGTGAAAAGTACTTCATAAATAAATTGGACCTTGAAATTTCGATCATCAAGCAAGTTTATTAAATATTAATGAATATTCTAATGATCAAGTGTGTGACTTTTAAATTGTGTGGAACGTGCTGCAGACACTACGGACGACCACACGCTGCTCTGGCTTCTGAACCATATACGACTCGGCATCCCAGAACTCATCATCCAAATCCGCCATCACAAACACACCAGAATGTACGCCTTCTTTGTCACGGCCACCTATGAAAAGTGAGAAGTTTTTCTTTAAAGATGACAGTAGAAATGGTTTGTCCTGCACAAGTAGACGCTTCACTGATTCTGTTGTTGTTGTTGTGTGATCAGTCTTTTGCGCGGCGCTGAGGAGATGGGACTGCAGAAATCAGTGAAGCCGGAGTTCGGTGGCGGCTCTCGCAGCTTCACCTGTGAGGAAGATTATATCTACGAGAACATTGAGAGTGAACTCTGTTTCTTCACCTCACAGGTCCTTCATTGTCACTGATATGTTTTGGTTTTTTAGTGTCTAGCTTTGCCTATTTTGCCTTTGTGTCAAAAAATGTCCTCTCTTGATCTTTCAAAACAATATCTCCTTTGTGTGGAGTTGTTATCTATTTTTAAAAAGAAGTCATTTTTGTTCATAAGTGTGATGTTTTGCATTTATGTGTGGAGTTTGCATGAGTTTCTTCTTTTAAAGTGAATGTGTTTGTCAAAATAGCCTCTAGGGACCGTATCAAAATTGTGCTCTGCATTTAACCATTCAGTGAAGTTACACATACAAAGTGAACACACACACAAACACAAAGTTCACAAACCTGCAGCAGTGGGCAGGCAGGGAAGTATATCAAGGACTCTCGGAGTGGGGATTTGAACCTGCAACGGTTGGGTTGCAAGTCCAACTCTCTACTGCTGGACCACAACTGCTAACTTTTGAGTCTACAGTTGTGTCCACAATCCAAAAACAGGGACAGGTGAATTGGGATGTCAAAATCGCCCATATGTTTAAGTGAGAGTGTGAATGTGTGTCTGTAGTTGCCACCCATTTTGGTACCAGTTACTGACACCATAGTTATTTTACATTGATTTTGCAGGTCTATGTCATTATATGTGTCAAATAGTTTCTATATAACCATAATCCTATATACAGTATTAACATTTTCACATCTACACGTTTGCACCATATTACTCTCACAAAATGTGTGGGTTTGAAGGCAGCACAAGACTTGTGTTTTCTTTCATAAAATGAACAATTCCCTACCACTAAAATAAAAATTTTTTTTGCATTTATCCAACATTTTTGTCTGATTATTAATCACTTATTCACTGTGAAGTATTCACCTTTCACTGAACCAATTACTTTTGTCATTTCTGACAAATGTAACATCTCAGAATAAAACAATAACTGTTTTAGATGTCTGATCATGTTTTTCCCTTTGCAACATATGTATATAAAAGCCCTGAATCTGATCTTGACAAAAACAGTCTAAATGTTTGAATAAATACTATTTTAATATGTTTATTTCTGCTTCTTCACAGGAGCGTCAAAGCATAATCAAGCACTGGCTGGACAATCTTACAGCAAAACACGGAGAGGCTCTTCACAATATCCACTTTTTGGAAGGGCAACCAATCAGTGAGTTTGGGCTTTTTTTTTTTTTTTTACATATTTCTAATTTGTATAATTTTGACAAGGTGTTATGTTCATATAAAAATAATATATATTCAATTATTTCAAATGTAATTATTTTTTGGAGTAATATCTTGAAGTAATTTCATCCATATATATATATATATATATATATATATATATATATATTAGGGATGGGCAAAGATCAAAAGTCTTGATCTAGATTAATCTCACTGTTCTCTAAGAATTTATCTGCATTAATCTATACTTAATATTTATTTGTTTTCTTTTTTTTTTTTTTTTTTATTGGAATAAATTACGAACAAAATCTCGTATTTTTTGCACACGGATTTATTTATTTTTTTTATTATTGTCAAACAGTCACTTCGTGTCCTTCCACCAGTCACTAAGGCAGACCAATCTGTTTACGTTTTCCGGTGATAAATTGGCTCTCCTTCTCTGAACAATATGGCCCGCCAGAGAAAAAAGTCTCTCGCACGGGACGTTTGTGGCAGTAGTTCCGAGGTACTTGCGGGCGACTTCGGCCACGCGACGAAATGCGGCCGCGTTTGAAAGCCACCATTTCAGAGGACACTGATCCAGATCAGCAGCAGGCTCTAGACGGTATCGCTCCAGAGTATTGTCCTCCGGGATGTCTTCTGACTCCGAGTCCGAGTCTGACCGTGTGAACAGCAGGGCTAATTTGTGCCTGGACTCGGGGAACTTCTCCACGGGTGTTGGCAGAGCTGGTTCTTTCTCCTTCACAAGCTCTCTTAGCCTCGCCCACACTGGCTTCCTCTCTGCCCGGCTCAGGCATCTTATATATATATATATATATATATATATATATATATATATATATATATATATTCCAAAAATACTTCGCTTTAGTGTGTTTTATAAAGTTTATAAAGGCCCCTTGCGCAACTGAGTTTGACACTCCTGCATTGTATAATGTACATGAGGTGAACAATTGAAAACAAGCTTTTTAAATGAAGGCAAATATCCGATACACATTCAAATTGGTGGCTTGTTTAAATAATCATGTCTACTAATTTTAATACACAAGTTGAGACATTTTTGTGATTTTAGTGTCTTCATCAGGTTTTGAATAGCTCATGTTCATGTTGTGTGTGTGTGTTAGTGAGTGTGCGCTGTTTGTGTCTGTTCCAGTTCCTGAGCTGAGGGCTCGGGGTGTGATTCAACAAGTCTTCCCGCTTCACGAGCAAAGGATTCTGGGACAGCTGATGAAATCATGGGTCCAGGCTGTGTGTGAAAAGCAGCCCTTGGGTTAGTCATATTTGAGGTCTACAAACATTTAGGAGTGGATTAGGGTAATATAACTTACTTGTTATCTGTACATGAGGGAACAAGGAGAAGGTCCCATGGAGGCAGTCTGGAATTTACTATTGATGCTGTTCTTTAAATCTAGCTAATCATTGGTTAGATATCAAGCTAACAAGATGGCAGAGAAAGCAATGACAAGACAAGCCCATCGCCAAAGCAAACAGTGACATGGGCACTGTCAGAATACCAGTCAGCATCAGCAGTAGTGATGGAGACTGATTTATTGTTTCAGATATTCATGGTTATATAGAGATCATTTGAGACTGTTTATCAAATTTATTGTCCGCTTTGAGACAGTTAAAACTGTGAAAAGCGCCCTACAAATACTTATATTATTATTATTATTATTATTATTATTATTATTATTATTATCATTTTTATAAGCTTTTTAATGAACAAGCCACATTTGAAACCGTTTTATTATGTATAAAAAGAAGATCTTGTGTAACTATGCTCTTCAATTTTATTCAGAATGGCTAAGGCAATACCATTTTTTTTATTTTGTGTTAGATGATATTTGTGATTATTTTGGAGTGAAGATCGCCATGTACTTTGCCTGGCTGGGGTTCTACACCACCTCCATGTTGTATCCAGCTGTTATTGGCTTCGTATTGTGGATGCTGACAGAATCAGACCAGGTATTTCATTTATCATCATGAGAACTAATAGTTTTGTCATAAATTGCATCTCACTCGGACAATTTCCTTCTCACTTAGAGAGTAGAAAAACTGAAAATAATTAAGCACAAACCATTTAATTAAGGTCCTGTACTTAGTTTAAACTCTGGGTTTAAATCTCACCAATATAAGCATTTCAGAACAGTCCAGTTTTGGGGAAATCCGGTCCTGGTTTTCACTCAGTTCATTCCAGTTTTTGAGGAATCCGGGAATTCGATCAGTTCAAAATCAGTCAGAAAGACACAGCTTCAATTCAATAATGATGAATTTCTAATGAATTTCAAATGAATAAGGCTCCTGTACTTAATGCCAAGGTTCTGGGTTCAAATCTCACCTTGATAGAATATAGCAATCAGCAATGCATATTTGACTTCTAGTCAATACTGAGAGTTATTAGATGTAGATGTTTGGGCTTTTATTCATGTGTTCATTCTGTTCTTTTTAGACGAGCAGGGATATCTGCTGTGTGGTGTTTGCTCTTTTCAATGTGGTCTGGGCCACATTGTTCCTGGAGCGCTGGAAACGCAGGGGGGCGGAGCTTGCCTATAGGTGGGGGACATTGGACACCCCAGCTGAGTCACTCGAGGAGCCTAGACCTCAGTTCCGGGTATGAAAATTGCAAAGAAACAAAAAAACACTCCCCTACATTTCACATTCACTGGTGCCATATGCTGAGAAGCGATGCTCAGACATCCATAAATAATTAATTGAAATGAGAAGTTTAAATTAAAATTAATTCATATAATAGTATTAGTATTTAAATAGTATAGTACTAAGGTAAAATGATCAGGAAACATGTATAGCATATTACTTTATATTTAATAGATATATTTCATTTTATTAATCTACAATGCAGATTGATTCTTTAAAGTTTTTTTTTTTATGTATTTTCACTGACTAGGGTGTGAAACGCTGCAGTCCCGTGACGGGCTGTGAAGAGTATTACTATCCTCCGTGGCGGAGGAGAGTCTTCCGGTGGCTGGTCAGCTTTCCTGTCTGTATTTTATGCCTTTGCTTTGTATTTCTGGCCATGCTTATCTGCTTTGAGCTCCAGGTGAGTTACCTTCTCACACGCAGGTCACAATTTTAAGATGACTGTTTTAGCTATTTTACATTAGCTCCCTTTAGTCATTTTAATTTTTAACTATTATGATCTAAACAATCCATCAATTACAAATTATAGTTATATAATGAAAAATATATAATGTTTTAAACGTCTTGGCAAATAAAAGGTTTCTGCTAATAAACAGAGTGAAGATCGTTTTGTGCTAGTGAAATCAATGTTTTGTGGTATAAGCTGAAGCAAAGTGATGATTGGCAGGAATTTGTGATGGGAATCAAGGAGCTTCCACGAGTAGCAAGATTTATACCTAAAATCATGCTGGCCATCACTGTGACAGCCTGTGATGAAGTGTACAGGAAGATCGCCTGCTGGCTCAATGACATGGGTAAGTCTGTCTTTCTCTTGTTTTACAGCTTTTTATTACAACTGGAAACCTGTATTAAATATATGCACGTTTTTATCCAAACGGAATTGCATTGGTCTGGTTGCATTGGCATATGTACAAGTTTATGGGGGGGGTTTTGGACCCGAACCCAGCACTTTGGCGTTTTTAGTCCCATCTTCTACAATGTGAATTAGTGTTTACTCACAGTAATTTTCAGGAAAACCAGAGCAAAAAAAATGTGTTATTTCAAAATTTTCTTCCAACAGTGGTGTTATTAATAACTATGTTTTTTCTTATAGAAAACTATAGACTCCAGAGTGCCTATGAGAAAAATCTCATCATCAAAATGGTTCTTGTGAGTAGACAAAGTCATACAATTGACTAACTAAACATTGTTCTATTTTATAAACCTGCTCTTCTCCTCAGTTTCAGTTTGTAAATTCTTATCTCAGCCTTTTTTACATTGGATTCTACCTCAAAGACATGGAGCGTCTAAAAGAGGTGAGATTCGGAAGTTTTGTTTTGCATCACATCTTTGGGTCTTTTCCCATTCATTTTAATTAAATGGACTTTTTTTGTATTGTTGCATTTGGCATATGCGTTCATCAATGATGAAGAGAAGGGAACACTCTTTATTCTCTTTTTAACATTTGTGTTACTTTTTCATAATTTTAACTAATTACATTTTAAACTCCAAGAAAATAATCTGTCTATAACTTAGTCTATAAATTGCAGTTCTAACTTTATAACTCACACACCTGAGGAAAAAAAGTTGCAATATTTTTCAACTGTCAGAAAAGGCTGCCATAGTATGACAGACCATGTCATAACAACAAAACCATTGCTGTGTAAGGTTTATCAAATACCAAAAATACATTAATTTTGATATGGAAGCAGATGTGATGTGTAATATGGATGTTTAAGGAATAACTGTTACTGAAAATAATTAATTTAGTCTGATTGTATGTATTTTTTACACAACTCTTACATTTACTCAAATCTGCTTCATACATTAATATGACTGAAGTAATGTTAAACATTTTAAATGGTTACTAAATTTAAACAAAAATAAGTCTACCTGAACAAAATCTTCATTAATAGAATTTTGTAGTTACGCTTTACAATACATTTCCAAACTTGTTACTGTGGGATTTTTAGAAGCTTGCTAAAGTTGCTTGTCTGTTTGTCAGAAGCTATTGGTCAAAACTGATATTCACATTGAAGTGTTTAAAGTGTGTGAGTATTATACTTACAGCTGTTTAATTCCTCTTATTCAATAAAACTGAGAACGGGACTGAAACAGGTTTTTTTTAAACGTGTTTGACTGGGCAATTCAATTAAAACACGATTTGGGTGAGTAAAAGCATTTGTTTGATTACCACGTGTTCTGCTCTGTAGATGCTGGCCACGCTGCTGATTATCCGACAGTTTGTGCAGAACTTGAAGGAAGTCCTGCAGCCGTACCTGGCAGAACGGCATCGGCTTGGTGAGCTCACGCTGCGCGGCATGTGGGAGCTCCTGCTCGCGGCGCTGCTTAAGTATGGACGACTGGCCGCGGGACGAGCACAGGTCTTATCTAGTGATCCCACTGTGCCTGGATCAGGTTTGCATGGTCTGCAAGATGAAGAATTGCTCCATGAAAGGAGAGAGCGCAAGTGTCTAAACGGCGGCTGTGGAGTCCCAGACGAGGATGTTGAAGAGGAACGTGGTGAAGGATACAACATAGAAGAGAACGAATCTGAAAGCCTCATCGACTGTGGCCTGAAGCTTCGCAAGGTCAGCTTTATTGAGAAGGCCGAGCGCAAGTCTCCAGGTTGCATCAGCCCGGTGGATGACAACTTTATGGAGGAAGGAAGTCCAACCATGGTGGAGAGGGGCATGGATCCCGCTTTGGTTTTTGAGATGTGCGATGATGACGATGAAAACGGAGGGTCTGAGGTGAAGGAGGTGGCAGGGGAGATGCTGAATCCTGCAGAGGAGAGCGGCTCCACGGCCAAGCTGAGAAAGAGAGGACAGAGCTTAGAAAGGTCTGATGGCAAGACGAAGAGAGACTCGTGGATAGATCCGCCTGAAGAGCAAGAAAGCTCCACTCTAACACAGGCTGAGATTGAGAGCTGCATGCAGACATATCAGGTATGGACTAAGTTCTTGTTTTATGAATACAAAACAGGGTCAGTTTCATAATATTCACACATGATTGTTGTTACACTTTACAATGGATGTTCAAACTGTCCGTCGTCTCATGTAGATATTACTGCTGCTGTGCGATTTTTGGAAGCTTGCCAAAGTTGCTTGGCTGTTTGCCAGATGCTCTTTGTCAAAGGCAATAGCCAGTCTATGGTTATTTATTTTTGGCTTCTAAGATCGAGTGACTTTTTTGGGAAAAGGGTACATTTGCCAATTAAACAACTGTGTATGGTTAAGAATGTACAGTATAATGTGTACTGTAATTCCTCAGATGTTACTGAGACGGTAAAAATGAAGATCATCCGAAAACGTTCAGATGTTGGCCGTTCTTAAAAAATCAACTACGTCCAGTCCTACCAGACCCTTTAGATGGACAAAACATTAGTAGAAGAACTTCCTCTAAACTGAACGTTATCACCTTTTAGGAGACGTTTCAGGACTACCAGGAAATGTTTGTTCAGTTTGGATATGTGGTGCTGTTTTCCTCCGCCTTCCCGCTGGCTGCCATGTGTGCCCTCATCAACAACATCATCGAGATTCGAAGTGATGCTTTTAAACTCTGTACCAGTCTACAGAGACCATTCGGCCTGAGGGTGGCTAACATCGGCCAATGGCAGGTTAGAAATCTATATTATTTTGTATTTTTATTTAAGTTGTGAGTTTGTGTAAAAGTGCTTTGTGACGCACAGACAGTGATGGAGGCGATGGGTCTGATCGCCATCATTGTGAACTGCTACCTGATTGGTCAGTGCGGACAGCTACAGCGACTGTTTCCCTGGCTCAGCCCTGAGATGGCCATCATCTCCATCGTTATCCTGGAGGTACACCACACTCACTTAGCAGCCATATAGTTTAATCAATATTAAGCTGTACAGTTTAATAAAGTAGAGTCATTATGGCAACATACATTTATTGATGAAGTGATTTTTCAGGTCGGATTGACTGTATGACAATAATGTCTAAATGCTATACATTTCTATGAAATATGAAATGGAATGTAACCAGGAAGATATTGGGTTTTGGTGTGTGTGATAATAAATAAATTAAAAAAAATGCCATTAATTAAATAATTTAATTAAAATCATTTTTTTATTATTTACGTACTCTTATTATTATTTACGTTACGTACCTAATATTATGATTTATATTAATATTTATTTATTATTACTTTATTATTTATTATTAATTATTAATTTATTTATATTAATATCATTTATTAATATTATTATGTTAAAGTGTGATGTGAGTGTGACAAAAAGTTTTTAAAGTTTACTTTACCTTTGTTTAATATTAAAGCAGTTTCAAACAATCGATAGCTAAACACTCAGTTGCGTGTTAAACTATGTGATAGATTTTACTTGTCAAAAAAAAATGGAAATAAATTTTAATGGAAATTTAAAGTTTAAATTTTAATAGCATGCATAAGTTTCTTACATCTTACAAATATATACATATACATTTATATATTTCTTACATTTTTAAGAAATATATAATTAATATAAAACAATATATAATTATTAAGAAAACAAACTTTGTTTTTAACGTAAATCAACATAATTATGTAATAAACTGGAGATGTCAAAATAGTTTGTTCTAATAATAATATAATACTAATTCATATTAATAAAAATCTATTATACATTTACTATATGTTCGTGTTTGTTTTTGCTGTTTCCTCACACGAGCAGCACTTTGCCGTGTTACTGAAGTACGTCATTCATGTGACAATACCAGACATCCCTGGTTGGGTCAGAGAAGAAATGGCCAAGTTGGAATTTCAGCGCAAAGAAGCTTTCAAGGTAAATCCTCACTCTGAGAAAATGTCTTCAGGTGCTCTTAAATATATATGAATGAACACGCTACACGAGTGCATGATAGACAGACCTCTCTCTCTCTCTTGCTCTCTTGTTTTCTCTCTGCTCAATCAAGACACTGTGAACCAATTATTTATTTCCTTTTTTTTTTTCTTTTTTCAAAATAAAAATGTATTACCGGTAACTGCATTTTAAACTCTGGAAACAGAAACTTTTATTCTTTCGCTTCTTTTTCTTGAAGCGTTTTCAAAAGACACCCAATGTTGTGTCTCTAATCACCTGTGGTGTAAAGTACTTGAGTAAATGGACTTTATTACTTTACTTGAGAATTTTTGGCTGCTTAGTAGTTGTTGCAGAGTATAAAAAATATAAGCTATTAAAAATAAACTTTGACTACTTGAACACATTTTTGATTGAGTATCTGTACTCTTTACTCCACTACATTTGAATGGACACTTACGGTTACTTGTTACATTATGATTGTGAGCGACAAGTCAGCTCGACAAGTCTATTTCTACCGTGGTTTATGTCGTGGGAGGATGAGCAATATCGCCATCTGCAAAGAGTTTCTCGTTTTTCACATTTCTTGATGTAACAAGTAAAGTCCTTAAGTTTTTTTAAAATGGGATACTTTAGGAAGTCTTTTTGGCATTGGTGACTGTAACTTGTAATGGGGTAATTTCTACAATAAGGTATCTGTACTTTTACTCAAGTAGAGTTTTCAGGTACTCTTTACACCTCTGCTAATCACATGTTTCATCGTGTTTGGTTGTCATGGATAAAGCGTCAACCTTTAGCTTCATTCCTCATTGATGCTCATATGTGTGCAGAAGCATGAGCGTCAGGCACAACAGCATTTCCAGCTACAGCAGAGGAGGAAGCGTGAGGAAGAGGAGAGGCAGCGCCAAGCTGAGTATCAGGCTCGACGTGATCGAGATGACGGCCGATCGGACGCCTCGGGTAACGACCACCACCATGACAAGACTCCGAGTGGAAAATCCAGAGCGGGGGGTGGGGTGGGCTCTCACGGCGGAGAGAAACCCAAGCGGCCCAACTCACTTCTGGGGAACAACAATGTCATGAAACTGAAGCAGATCATCCCGCTGCAGAACAAATTTTCCTCTGGCACTGCCCGATCCCCGCAATCACCAACAGGTAGCGAACCCAAGCTCCCTGGGTTCCTCAGCTTCAAGTTCCTCAAGTCTCCTGAGAACAAGAAGGAGGCAGCAGTAGCATCATCCAGCACATCCAGCGTTCCTCCCGTCCTGGAGAAGCCTGAAAAGTCCCAGTCACCCAACAAGTCCTTCAATCCTGGGAAACTCTTCAACTTTGGGAAATCTGAAGGAGGAACATGTGTAAATGGAGCTCAGCCTTCAAAACCAGGAGATGCATGTCAAAACCAGGAAAAGCCGCCCACAAAGTCAGACCTCAATGGAGTCCCAGACGAAATCCCATCGCCTTGTGTGGAAAACGAAGAGAACGGAATCCCACCTGATGCAGAGGCTGCAGGGCCCAAGATGTGATGAGAAAAGCATGAGGCAGATGACACCTTAGTAAGAGGGTTGTAACAAGAGTTCTTTGGTTTGAGGCAGTGTGAGACTAGATCTAGAAGTCTTCTTGGTGATAAACGAAGGGGGATTTAGAGAATGGAATCAGGATGCATATGAGCCAGACGAATGGTTTTGAACTCATGGTTTTGGGGTCTTTCTATGACATTAATAAATGTCCTAACCCTTCTGGTAAAGGTTGGATTGATGGGCTGTTGGAAGCTGAACACACACAGATTTGCACAACACAGATTTGTTGAATTCTCAGCGGGATGCAGAACTGTTTGATAAATGCCTGAAAGAACATGGTTGCAACGGTCACACTCCCTTATCCAGAACACACATTGCCTTTTCAGCAACCCAAAAAGAAATGCATGAGCTGCGTTTCCAGGCGATTTTTAAAAGTGCAATCTTGACTGCTAATAATTGCAATGTTTTGTCCGTTTGGATAATTAAATATAAGAACAAATTAAAAACCTTCTCTTTATACATCAGTCACTTGTGCTCAAACACACCATTCTGTTAATAAGCCAACGTGCAGCAATTTTTACTCTGGTTTATGCGAGGTCCTTAAAGTATGTGTATTAGCAATGTTGAGCAATAGTTTGTTTAAAAGCAAAAAAAAAATTAAAACAAGTAAATCTGAAAGGCAATATTTTTATGTAAAATAAAAATCTAAACAATGAAAGCTACAAAATATTAACCCCAAAGGTGTGTGTGTATGTGTGTGCGTGCGTGCGTGGGTGTGTGAACATTTGAAATCAAATACATTTACCTTGAAAACACTCTGCTTCAGGATAATGAACTGATTCTGGATGTATAGGTGAATCAGCGATTAAAGTGAGTTTTTTTTACTTCATTTTCAGTTCAAGCTGTTAATCTTCCACTAAGATGTTAACTAACCTACGGCTACTTTTACACCGCACGTCTCGACATGATTGTTTTATTGTCAAGCTACATACAATTTTATTTTTAAACAGGATTTATTGCTGTGTTGTCTGAAACAATCAACAAAATTATGTCTAGTCTAATGTAAATTTGTTTAATTTAATCTAGACAATTTTCAGATATTGCCTTGCGGTTGTTTGGTACGCTACAAGTTTTGTTGTTTACATTGCTGGTCCCATTTTACATTTAATTTGCATTTCATAACTCAAATTAATTACACATTATATGATTATTAATTACAACATTTCTCCACGTTAGTACTACATTTACAAAGTATGTTTGATGGCCCGGTCTGTATTCACAGTATTCTCTCAGAATCTAGCAGTGTACACACAGTAAAAATCGTTATTAATCACACAGTATAAATCACAGTGAAAACTTGTGTTTTAAAAAACATGGTTACACTATTTAGTCTAATGTCCTATCCCAATCTTTATAAAACAAGAAATTTGTAGCATAAAAATAATTTTGACATAAATCTCGAGTGTTTCGTGTTTTGTTTTCAATGGTTTTGGTGACTATTGTTGTTAGAAAATTTCTTGAAAATAGTGTAAACCGTAAACCTCTGTCTCATTAAAGAGATGCTGGATTTTATTTTTATTTTATTTTAAAATACTGTTGGTGTATTTTACTAGCCACATCTTTATAATAGTTTCTTGCCAAGATTAATTTATAAAGACTATTTGCAATTCAATATTTTGTTAATTAGCTATAATATTGTTTGCGCAACATGTTAGCATATTAGCATTGTGTCTAAGCTGCTAAGTTCCGTTTTCAAATTTGACATGAAATGCAAATGTCACTGACTTTAGAAGCAGGTTGAAAATGAGTATAAATATAAATGAAAGTGTGTCTTAATAGCTATGTGAAACTTAATCACAATTTACACAGTGTTCACTATCAAAATTGCATTACACAAGTATTTGTCACTCACTGGAATTATGTGAAATCGTTGATTTTGTGTAGCGCTGGCGGAAAAAATGCCTCAACAATTTATGAATTTCTTTATTCTACCCTTTAGGTTTTATGTGAAAATCAAGCTATGCATTTGTTAGTTGTTTTTTTTTTTTTTTTTNTTTTTTTTTTTTTTTTTTTTTAAGTTCTCATTGGATGAGTTTTTTTTGTTTTATATAGTCTTGCACATTTCCTAAAATGTATTTTGGTTTATTATTTTTTTGACTTGTTTCAAAAAAAAAACATTACGTAAACATCATATAGTAATCCCAGTTAATGTGAGTCTAAATTACCGTGATACAGTACGTGTGTGTGTGTGTACGCTTGATGATCTATGTCAGTGTCTTTCGGCCTAGAGAATATTGCTGTCTGACACTTGCTTGTTGTTTGAGAGAATCTGGTTTAGCACAGACTGAACAGAAACGGTTAACAATTGGTTGCAAGTGGCATTTCTGATTTCTGTTGATCACAACATGGCGAACTAGGATGTAGCAGAAGGCTGTGATCATCACTCATGCATTTAATATATAGTCACATCATCTCTGCATTTGCTAGGTGGGATCAGCAGCACTGATTAAAACTATCACTTTTTTGTGGAAAGCCGGCAGAGTCACAAGGCTGTGCCGGTTTGTGGCGTAAGAACTGCTGTATATTCAGTAAAACTGTGAAACAAAACCTGATTGTGGTTGAACGGAGCCACAAAACTCCTCACAAACCATCATGAGCTCTTCCAGTCCTTCACTGTATAACTTCTTTATTTGAAGAAGGAACAACATTAGTAGGTAATGGGACAATTTATTTCTTTTATTTTGTCATATTTTTGTAAGAACTGAAATGAATAATAAACAGATTTAAATTTAATGGCTTTGTGTCTTGATGTTAAAACAAAGAATACAAATGTATAAAGAAGAGACTTTTTCTGTTATTGCAGACTATTTCTTGTTTTTTGTGTTATTAATTACTTTAATTTTTTATATATTTAGTTTGCACCAGTGTACTTGTGTGTTGAAAAAGCAATTGCAACATTTACAATTTTGACTAATAGAATTGGAATGTAAGTTCTGAAATCTTAGGTACAGTAAAGTAAAAGTTTAGTATGTAAAGTAGGATGTCATATTTTAGATGTAATGCTTTTAGTTCTCCCTTTGTGATCAACTGTTTTTCTCTATTTTCTCTTCCATTCACATTCATGTTGAAATTACATTAAAACCCAAACTGTCTGTCTATTTAGTCAATGTTTTGGAATTTTAGATTGGATGTTGAATGCTTGAACGTTCAATACTTTTTTGCCTCTTTTTTAACTGATTTCAAAGGAAGCATCGATTGGAAAATTATGTAACCATAGCAACAAAAACTGTTGACGTTTTGAAAATGATTTCTGAATTGCATTATGTATACTTTCCAGTGAAACTAAACGGTAACACCCTCATCTAGCACATAATGAATGTTTCATTAAAAAATAAGGTTATTGCGTGTGCATGCGCGTGTGCGAGAGAGAGAGAGAGAGAGAGAGAGAGAGAGAGAGAGAGAGAGAGAGAGAGAGAGAGAGAGAGAGAGAGAGGCAGTGGCACTTAGCTGTATAGCTAAGACGATACTGTTTATCTATACTGTGTTGTTGCCTAGTCTTTCGAGCGTTTATTTCGGCGTAGGTTATTTTGGGTTAATGTGTGTGTGCGTTTTATAGCGGACCGAGTTCGAGTCTCGCGATTCTGACGTCTCCAGGCCTGTCTGAGCACAAACACGCCTCTTTTTGGGCTGATACCGGCTTCATCAACATGGACAAAGTAAGTTTAAGAAGCAGTCGATTTGTTCATTTCTTACGCTCGGTATGTTTGTTACGAGTGTTTTTGGCCGACTCTGAAGTGACATTTAAAAACCCACGTACGCGCGTAGCGTTGGTTCATGATAACGCGCTAGGCCGCTATCAGCACTTGTGATATGACGCTAGTTTTTCTTCAGAACAACAGTTTAGAATTACTCAGATATACGTTTGGAAACTTGGAGCCACGTTTCAAGCATGTTTCTGGCTGGGACTTTTTTGTTGGGAAGTCGTTGTCGCCGCGCTGAATACATTTTTGCGATGCTAATCTGTTAGCACGTGTTAGCATGTGGGAGTCGCAAGCGCGTCTCGCTCGGCGTTTTGTTGACTAGTCACGACCTGTATATTTACACACAATGACGGTTAAACTATCAAACTAAACGTGTTCGCAATGTTATCAGTAAACCTATGAAGTACCGACCCAATTCATCACTGACAACGCCCAAAGTCGCACATGCATCTGTCCCGTGAATCCCGATACTGACACACATGAAATCGTTATGCTAAAACACGTTAACGATGTTGCCATCAGTATGTTTTCGGGTCGTATTTGCTGTTAATCTGTATTGGTTAAATTTATAAAGCAGCGTTTATGCGGCTCTGTATGATCTAGTGATTAAATAATAGTTTCTTGTAAAGTGCGTCTATATCGTAAGAGCTAACTGGACATTTTCGTCCTATAAAATAAAACGATGAATAAAAATAATCTACAGCTTTCAATTATAATGTTTGTTGTTTGTTCACATTACACACATTGCACATTTGTTCACACGTTGCTTCTGACTCAGATTTCGTTTTTCTTTTACTCTCTAAAGGCAGATTTCCTGAAAGGCCTTCCCGTGTACAACAAAACTAATTTCAGCAGATTTCACACAGACTCCATCTGTAAAGCATCGGTGAGTGTCAATTCTATTTGTTATATTATTGAAATAGTCTTTAACATTCAGACAGTTGTGGCCTAGTGGTTTAAATTTGTAACCCAAAGTTTAGTTCCTTCATTACATTTCCCAGATTAATTCAAATCACATTAACACGGTATTTTCCTCTGCGTTACAGAACAGACGACCGTCAGTATATCTGCCCACACGAGATTATCCTTCTGAACAGCGTAAGTGATTGTCTCTCTGCCAAGGCTTTTCTTCACAAGACATCTAGAAGTTCAAACATTTTATTTGTCTTTTCAGTTATTGTAACAGAGAAGACCAACATCCTTTTGCGTTATCTACATAAACAGTGGGACAAAAAGGTAAGAGGTTTTCAAATGATAAAGTGGTGACTTTGCATTAAACTCAAATGATGACATTTGAATAAAGCAAAAAATATATTCATAACTGGTTTTCATACGCGCACACACATATGTATGTTTGTATATCAGTTGTATAATTGTCCTATATATTGTCGTATACTAATTGTCAACAGAAAGTATAAGCTGAAGATGAGCCGTTTTACAGTATAGTAACCACTGATTATTAGTTGTAATGTAGTTTTGTTCTGATAGCAAAAAAAACATAATAATGATAAAAACAGGGCAGTTTAAGTGAGTCTTTTTTATATTGCAATTAACCTAACTGTAATGTTTAGAAAACATTTAAAATGTTTATTTTCTCATTTTGTGTAAAAATTAAAAGAGTAAAAAATGTATTTCTTAACCTATTTTTAGGGTCAAATTGATCCGCTTTCAAAGTTTAAAAATATTTTTAAAAATATGTAAGTATTTTTTTACTTTGAAACTTCTCCTGCTTGGCTTATTTGATATAATTATCATAAAAAATATAACAATTGAGTTCACATATTTGTAACACCACGCTACGTGTTTGTTACAAAGATATTTTCCGGGTCAACTTGACCCTTGTTAAAATTTTATAATAAAAAAAAAAACTTTTAATACTTAAAAGTATGTTTTCAATTTGACACTTCTCTTTATCTTAGTTAGTGTAATCTACATATAAGACAAAAGTGTTTCAGTTTGTTTTTGTTACAAAAATAATGCTTGGATCAATTTGACCCTTCAGACAAAACAGAAGCTAAAGAGTCAGAATAATCAAATACTCATGTTTGCTATGTTTGTTTGCAACAATGAGACGTAAAACACTGCTGTCTCAGACTCAGACTCTCTCACGTACACACTGGTTTGGGGAACCTTTTGGTTTGTGACACTTAAAAGTTCAAGTTCTGAGCATTTGTAAGGCGCTATTCATAGTTTTAACTGTCTCAAAGTGCACAAGTGCACACTTATATGCATAACAAAAGGCCCCAGGTCAAATTGACCCGCAAACATAATTGATGTTTCTCTGAAACAAACATAACAGGAGGGTTAGTCAAGCCAGCATATAACCTCTTTAAAAAGCAAGTACAATGACACATGTCGACCAAGCAGATACGCCACATATTGTTTCAAAATTTGATACATTTGTTATTTTATGGTGAATTAAAAAGTCAAAAGGTGCATAAATAAGTAAATGGTAACTTTGGTGTTTTTTCCAGAATGCAGCCAAAAAGCGAGAGCAAGAGCAGGCAGAAGCAGAAGGAGAAGGAGGAAGCCCAGCACCTCCTCGCAAGATCGCCCGGACCGACAGTCAGGAGATGAACGAGGACTCTTAGATCCTCCAGCCTCCAGCACACGAGCAGACACCCGCACCCCCACACTGGAAATTCATCTCGGAAGGAAAGGAACGGAAGAACACTTCTTTTACAGTGTACTTTTTTATTTTACTGAGTGCTTCCCTGGTTTGCCAAGTTGGGAAGGATCAGGAGGACGTCACAGGTTTCCACTGCCAGCGCTGATGATTCTGCTGAGAAGACGAGGGGATCCGGAAAAAGCACATTGAGCGACGTGTCTGCAATGAAGCTTTGTGAGAAAGATGTGTGTTTGTGTGTGAAGTTATAGCAAAAAGCTAAACCCATTGGGCACTGTAAATGCATTTTCAAACGTCAAGAGAGATCCACAGAGAGCAGTGTCCCAAAAGGGAATTTCATGAAACGTGTTGTCATGATTGGCTGATTTTGTTTGTGCGTGTGGGTCTGTTGGTATTGTGAGGGTCTTTGATCTGCAAGTTTTTTTTTTTATTTGCATGAAATGCACTGTTTAGCACTCTCAAATTGTCAGTATGAGGACAACAGTGCAGTTTAGAATTTCGGGATTACAAATAGAGGAAAATGTATCACAATTCCAACTTATATAAGCATTGAGTGCCGTGTTAGTGTCAGCAATGCTGTCTTCAAGGGTGAAACATCAGCTCGAATAAATCCCAGTTTTCCCAACCAGTTTAAATTGCTTTGTCTCTGCATGTGTTGGTTTGGCCTGTAGAGGGCGTTATTGGACCGATGCCTGGTGTGACTGGTGCACGAAACACGAAGCACAAGCTTTACTGGTCCCAGCACAGCCATCCCATGCTGACTGTTCTGTTTTGAATTCTAGTTCATTCTGTGAAACTGAAGTCAATATAAAGTCTAAGAAAATGCCTTGTGTAAAGAAAGAGAGATCTAATCTAAAGGGGAGCGTCTGCAGAACTTCCACAGCGACTTGCAATGACCTGTCTTGTTATTTGAAAGCCTTCGCGGTTTGTCTGCCATTTTTGAAAGCCAATAAAATTGACTATTTTGTGTTGATTTAAAGCTTCTGATTGATTACTTCATAGAGTCTGCCGGCGCCACGCTGACGTGAAACGGCATATGCTGGCCGCGTGTAATCCTCTTTAATCTGGATGGTTTACTGTGACCATGTTTACACACAGATTTGAAGACTGTCAGCGAAAAAGAAGCAGCTTGTGATCTTTTTTTGCACATTTTTTTTTACTCCCAACTCCTGTCTTAAGACGTGCTAAGGTGAAATTGAACTGTTTGTGACAGATTAAATGTATATTAGATTATTGGATTGACAGTGGGAGATTAGCAACAGCATTTGCTCTGCGTAGAGGTTCAACGGAAAGCAGCAATTTGGCGTTTTCATGTATCGATAACGTCAGTCTTCAGGTAAGACATTTAGATATTTGTTTATTAAAATAATTCATTCAGCACTTTATAATTAATTTCTACTGAAAGATGGACATCTTGACGTCCAAATGTAGCATAAATCGTAATATATCATTTACAACCGTTGTATTCTCTTAACTGTGGTAAAAAAAAAAAAATAGGTACAAAAACTTCAGGGAAAATTAAGAATTGATTGGTAATAATTGAAGTAAATCCTTTTAAAATGCTTTTAAGCTCCTGTTTTGCTGCCTATATTTAGTTCGTCGTCGTGAGCAAGGATCACCACTGGACACATTTTCAATACAACAAAATAGTTGTCAAGATAAAAAAAAATAGTTGTGGAGAGTTTTCTGGTTGCTAGATGAACAGTGCAGACACAATCAATATCAAACGACGAGAAATACAAATTCCATCTAAGAAGAACAGTTCCAGTGGTAGAAGAACAGTGGACATATAGGTTTTCTGTTTGTCATGGATTTAACAGCTAAGATTTAAAATATCAAAGAAAAATTATCTCACAATATGCGGACATTTTAGTAAACCAAAACCAGCAGCAAATAAAAAGAAAACATACAGCATTGTTTATATGTACAATAATAGGCGATTAATGATAAATACACGATTGTGGAGACAACACACCTTATATGAAATATGTTTTAAAGGTTGGGGACCCATTTATACTTTATAGTCTTTGTCATAAAAATATATTATTTATAATGTACGAAAATAAGATTAAAGATGGTGGCCTGCTCCAAGACTGAAGAGATCTGGAGGACAGCACTTCTCTTATATCGTGTCTTTCCTGGTGGCTTGTAAGATTTTGGATGTTTCAATCCTCAAAATCTGTCCAAGAAACCTTTCACCATTTCTTATGCTTCTTTTTTTCAAAGATTTTGCCAAGTTAGGGTCACAGAGAGCAATTTGAAAATCAGTTTACACCTACATTTCCCTGCCAGTAAAGGAGTAAAACCTGCAAGCTACCGGGTTCAAATCCTACCCGATCCATTATTCCGTAACTCTGTTGTAGCAGGGAAAGTGAGTGTGCTGTGTTCATACAACATGAAGTGAGTCTCAATATGGCCCGTATCTCTTGCTCAAGGACACTTCAGTTGTAGAACCTACCGGACCGGGACTTGAACCTGCAAGGCATGTGTGGCAGGTCCAACTCCCTACTGTTGACCCCCAGCCTTAAGCCGTAACGTCCAGGGAGCCAAGTGGTTTTGGTGATTTGCCCAATGACGGTAGTGGTACCTGCCAGTTTGGGATTCAAGCTTAAGATCTTAATCTCCAAAAGACCACCTCCTTGACCATTAGATCAGAAGTGCCCAGAATCTAATCACACTTTTGTGTCCTCAGGTGTTCAGAATGCTCACCAGCTTTGTGGAAGGAATATTCTGCTGCTTCACGGGGAAGTCTACTAACGTGGTAGTCCCTATTGAAACTTCAGAGCCCACAGATGGGTTTGAGTTTGTGGAGGTGAAGCCAGGAAGGGTCCTGAGAGTTCGTCATATCATCCCAGACAGACCAGTAGTGGAGGAACCAGGAACCGGGGAAGGAGGCACCGTGAGTTGCAAACGGAAAATTTCAGTTTATCGCAATGGACAACTTCTTATCGAGAATGTCAACGAGGCGACCCATCCAGAGTTGGTGCGTTACCAGAATGGAGACAGCACTATGGATGTTACAGAATGTGAAGCCGATGCAGGAGGCCGGAACTCTGAGAACCCCCCGGGGTCAGGAGCCGGACAGTCTGATAATAAACCTGCACCGCAGCAGGATCAGCAGCAAGGTCATCGTAGACGCCGCAAGCCCAAACGCTCCATTGTGATCGACTGTGAGCGGAAGATCACTTGCTGCAAAGGTACTCACCCCGACGTGGCCTTGTTTTTCATACACGGAGTTGGGGGCTCGCTCGATATTTGGGGAAACCAGTTGGACTATTTCTCTCAACTCGGTTATGAAGTCATCGCCCCAGACCTCGCTGGTCATGGCGCAAGTTCAGCTCCTCGGATCCCCGCTGCCTATAGCTTTTACGCTTTGGCTGAGGATGTAAGAATCATATTTAAGAGATACGCAAAGAGACGCAATATTCTAGTTGGCCACTCTTACGGGTAAGTAAGGTTGTCTGTAAAAGAACGCTTTTCCGAAGCGACTTTATTTGATTTCTTCTGTCCACAGGGTCTCATTTTGCACGTTCCTGGCACACGAGTACCCAGAACAAGTTCATAAAGTTGTGATGATTAACGGCGGTGGTCCCACAGCACTCGAGCCCAGTCTCTGCTCTGTCTTCAACCTGCCTACATGTGTCCTTAACTTGCTTTCCCCTTGCCTTACCTGGAGCTTCCTTCTGTAAGATGAAGGACCTTATCTTTCATGTCTCTTTTTGGAGCAGCCATTTTGTTTTTCGTTTTTTTTTTTGCCATAATATTGTCTTTTTTCCATACAGGGCTGGATTTGCTCATCAAGGAACGAGAGAGAAGAAATTACTGAAAGAGAACAATGCCTTCAATGTATCGTCCTTTGTTCTGCGTTCTATGATGAGTGGTCAGTACTGGCCGGAGGGCGATGAGGTTTACCATGCCGAGCTCACGGTGCCTGTTCTGCTGGTTCATGGCATGTATGACAAGTTTGTACCAGTCCAGGAGGACCAGCGGATGGCTGAGGTAGCATAAGATTCATTTCTAAGCCCAAGTTGTTTTTAAACAAAATCAGTATCATCTACTTCGACGCAAGTGATTTGCTAATTAAAGAGTGATTAGAGATCTATAAAAAGTAATTTTTTTATGAATTATCTGTCCAACAACTATACTGGGAGTTTTGTTGGGAGACTTCAGACATATGAGCAATCTCTTAATATACTTTAGAAAAGGATTCCGTCTACCATCATATGGTACTGTTGTCCGTAGTCAAAATCTTACACAAACAGTCAGATAGTTCTGTCGTCCAATCAAGTTAAAAGGAAAAAAAAACACTTTTTCAGTTTCACTTAAACGAAATTTGAGCGGTAGCCAAAAACAAACAAACACAACGTATTCTTGTTTTAAATTGCCTTTTGTTCCCTTGTTCTCAAGTTAGTATGATCTGAACTAAAATCAACTGCAGCTTCACTAAGTCTGCAAAGATACGATAGGAGGCCTGTATCAGTCCTCACAGCAAGGACCCGTTTGAGACCTGGTCGTGTCTTCTTTGTGCAGTTTGCATATCCCTTTCAAAAGCATAACATCCATTCAAAAACGTGTTTAGGAAATGTCTAAACGCTTTAAATTGGATAAGCCCGAGAGTGTGATGCGTCTGTCCAGCTGTATGACTGGTTGGCCATCTAAGATCATCTATAACTTCAACAGGGGCTCTAACAAAAGTACAAAGCACATGAAAAAAAAAAACAAGTTTCTGGCCTTTTAGACCAGATATAGTTAGAAAGGTCCATTAGCCAAAAGCTACAATATGAAATAATTCAAAAATTATAACTTTTGTTTATACAACACTTGCCAATGGGAACACCAAAGATTTGAACTATTCCCTGCATGATTGTAAAAAAAAACCAATGGAACGCATTACAACTTTGATAAAGGTGGAAATGTAATGTAAAATCTTGTTTGCATTGTTCCATTCTTCTGGATTTTCGACAGATCCTCGTTCTGGGTTTCCTGAAGGTCATTGACGATGGCAGTCACATGGTCATGATGGAGTGTCCTGATATGGTTAATACTCTCCTACACGAATTCCTTCTGTGGCAGCCAGCCATCATCCCAAAAGCCAAGCAGGATGCCGCCATCACAAAGACCACCACCAAACCCACAGAGGACACAAGGCCAAAATCTGCCCCTAAATCACCTTCAAGGTCACAAGAATTGCTTAGATCAGCAACAACCCCAAAACTGGAGGTTACAGCAGACAGTAAAAGCAAGAGCAAAAAATAGCAAGTTCATTTTCTCTGCTAAATAAACACGGAACTTTTGAGACATTGAATTAAGAAAATGGGTTCAAGAGTGAAATAAGTTTTTCCTGGACAAGGTTGTTTTCCTGGCTGAGCTAATTTTTTTTAACAGTACATGTATCAGTATATACACAAATGTTTGTCATTTTACAGGAAGTGTGATACCAGTGGTTTGATATCTGTAGATAGTGAACCATTTTCATACATGATCTACTTTGTTTTCACTTCAGTTGTTTCATCGACTGGTAACTTAATATAAATATTAACTTTTATATTTTCAACTGCGAACTAAATGATAAACTCACTAATTTCTGTAAATGTTCTGACAATCCTGTGTATACATTTTTTGGGAGGGTCGTTTGTTAAATGCAATGTACTTTCTGGGACAAACACGATAGTCATTTTATACTTCAAATAAAGCATCAGAATTCCAAGTTTGTTGTACCAATTTATATTTATGAAAAGGTTATTGCATTTATTGAAACATTATCCGACTGTTTTTAGTATTTAAACTAGTGTTTTCTTAACACTCAACACTTGGTGTTCAGTTGAGTTACCATTTATTGACATTACACCTCAATACCCAATATATTGTGTAAAATAATTGTTTGACAGTCCTAACTAAAACGCAAAACGGAATTTCCAGATAACTTTCCATGATATTGCTCCTTTTGGATATAAACTGAAAATTCAAATTTGAAGTAAATATTTTCCACACAACCAAAAAAAAAAACAAAAAAGAAAAAAAAACATTACCGATCAGAAAAGCGTAAACAAAGTGCACAAAAACTTTGAGCAATAAAGACAGAAAAGTAGAATCTGTTTTTGGAGGCTTTTATTTACACGCTCACGTCTTACTTCAGTGGAATGAAGCGGGAAGAGTGAGTAGCTCCGATACCAGGGCGACCGTGTTTGACGGGCTTGTATGTGATGGAGAACTCGCCCAGGTAGTGGCCAATCATCTCCGGCTGAAACAGACAGTGGAAAAAGAGTCTTAATCTCACGGAACAAGCGCAGTGACTAACTAGAAGGCACAATTCTCACCTTGATTTCAACCTGGTTGAAGGTTTTCCCGTTGTACACACCGACCATGGAGCCCACCATCTCCGGCAGGATGACCATGTCTCTCAGGTGAGTCTTCACCACCTCTGGTTTCTCCATGGGAGGCGCCTCTTTCTTGGCCTTGCGCAGGCGCTTGAGGAGAGACTGCTGCTTCCTCCTGAGGCCGCGGTTCAGCCGTCTCCTCTGCCGGGCGCCGTACAGCTGCATCAGCTGTTCACTGAAACACACCAGCAAATCCCTTCAGCACGCACAACTACAACAACTTGAGTTCATCAGCCTTGCTGTACCGTTATAACTGTCTGAAAAAAAGTGTTGAAGAAAATGGTGCAAACGGCCAGACCTGCAAGATCTCAGAAGTGACTAACCAAATTCAGGCATAATTTGATTCTTATCTCCGCAATTTTTTTAATTCAACATCATTGATAGGGTTTAATGGATTGTGACAAAGAGGTGAACACAAAGTCGACAACTTTTGGCAAATCATAACCTCCAATAAGGTTAAAACTAAGCTTTTGGGTGCACGAGAATGTGGAAAATCACTTTATGACATGTACAAGTAAAAAAAAAAAAACAGACATTTAACCTGTAAGGAACCTAAATGATGCGTGAAGACTCGAGTACGGATCATAATCATAAATTGCATGCAGTAATTCTGAAAAGCATTTTTATAAACTGCTTTTCTTTCCAGAAGATGTTCCCCAACAAAGGAAGACTATTAGAAGTGAACGTACATAGCAATTTTATTTTAAAAAGTATGAAGAATGAAAGCATGATTTATTGTTCGGTGCAATGATCTCTCAAACATTGTCTTGTAGTATACCATCTTGCTCCAATATAAAATCAAATTAATTCATTAACACTGACAGCACTCAGCGAAACAACCGGACATCTAGTAAAGTCAACTGGTGATTATTTGGTTAACTAAAAGACTGAATCATTGACTACACGGGTTAAAAAAAAAACAAAATAGAAATGCAAACTCTCCACAGGCCACACATCACGGGCCCGGGTGCGAGAAGCGGGGACTCACTAGGACATGTCGAGCAGCTGGTCCAGATCCACCCCGCGGTAGGTGAATTTCCTAAAGGTGCGCTTCTTCTTCTGTTCAGCGTCCGCCTGCGACAACCACAAACACCGTCAGCCGAAGCTCAAACGAACAGGCGATCTATGCGCGAGCGCCCGCACATTCATTTCCGTAATCTTTAGTTCAGCATTACGGTTGAAAGAAAAATGCTGGTCTAGAAACGTGCGGTAATCTGTCAGCGTGCGATATGTACATGTACAGAAATCAAACGTGGCTCCATTAATGCAGATTTGGACGGATTGATGTGCTTTAGTGAATCGCAAATAAGACATGAACCTACCATCTTGAGATACCACCGGAAAAGGAAGCGTTCACGTGAGTCGCCGTGATATCGCGAGAGCTCAGTCCCATTTATGATTGTAGATTTGTAACACTGCCCTCTCGTGAGCCGGAGAAAGCCATTTCTCCTCGGTTTTTACAAACGATTTGGGTATTTCATCAAAAGACGCGTTTCACATATACATTCTTATTTGTTTAGATTTATTTGAATGAAACGTTTTCAATAATATAATGATATTTGAAAAGATGTTGACAAACTTTGTGAAACAAAAACGAGACTTTAAACACTTAAATGCGTGTTTGCAGTAATTTTTTAGTATATACCAGGGGTGGCCAACCAGTGGCTCTTGAGTCTCATGCGGCTCTTTAACTAGTTTCATGTGGCTCTTCAGGAGCTTTCACACGACATGAGTCAGCTATGAACACATTGTTAACTGTTGAAAAATAACTCATATTATCATGTTGGTGTGGTTTTTTTTTCTCTCATTAAATCTGTCGAGCAGAGGTCTGTGTGTGCGTGCGTGCATACAAGATTAAAGAATGGGAGGATGTTTATGTGTGTATGATGCCCGTGTGTATGATGTGGCTCTATGCAAAAACAGTGGCTCTTACTAGTTTCTGACTAGTTGGCCACCCCTGGTATATACTGTAGAAGACCAAAATGTTCATTGAGCATAACTTGTATTATATGCACTTAGTGCTGTAAAAATGTAGTTATACTTTAATTGTCATACTTTAAAAAAATGTATTCACTAGTTGAAAAACAAAAACAAACTATTTATTATTCGGACCATTACAAACTTTTACCTCAAAGATGCTGGATGTAACACTAACAACAACAACAACAACAACAACAACAACAAATAAATGTATCCTGTATCGACATGAGAGCTATCTGAAAACTATAACATTTAAAATAAGTAATGTGTTATAATTTTTTGGAAGAAATTTATTTATTTCTTCTGGGCAGAAAATATATTTCTTTTTTTCTTAGAAGAAAATATATTTCTTTTATTTTGATAGTGTCTTAAATGTATTTTCTTAAAATAGAAACAAAGCTTGACATTTTTCATTGAAGATGAGAAATAAACATTTGACCTTTCACAGGTGACAGACAAATGAATCCTCACAAGAACATGTGTATTTTTTAAATCATTTATTTCAAATAAACTCTCTTTTTTTTGCATAAGTGCAAAGTGCACTACCAACCACCTGAGGGAATTCTACATCCTTAAATAAAAAAAAACAAAAACAAAAAAACAAAGCGCACATATATTAGTACAAAATCTTTTAAAAAATTGCACAGTTCAGGTGTATAATACACTTTCATAATGAATTTGAACCAATTTTAAATAAAACGGTAAAAGGCTCAGAGTAAACAAAATCCACAAAGTCGAACATAAAAACATTTCCCCGCTGATTTACATTTAAAGCCGAACGTTAACGGGGGGGACCCTGTCACTGACGTCTGGTGCGCGTGTTCTGTGCTGATGTTCATCCAGACTATTGCTAAATACTTCAGTAGTTCAGTTCTACCAGTCCGGCGGTCTCTTGCTTTCCACAACAGAGCGCCGCTCCACAAGTCAAACGCCACCAAACCCCCTTTATTAGCTTGCGATGTTACGAAAGACAATCCCAGACTCAAGGTTCAGCTAGCGATCAAAGTATCCCTGACGATGTGTATTGCATTGTGGGAGGGAGAGCAGCTCAGCGCCGGTAGGGGTGGAAGCCCTGTACGTTGTGGTTCTGTCCTCGTCCGAAGCCGCCGGCCGCTGGTTGGGCTGCTGTGGTGGGGGCGGGGCCTGTGGCGTAGGAGGCGGGTTGCTGGCTGGGGTCTGCGAAGCTATGACCAAAAGCACTCAGGTCCTGCCCATAACCTGTCTCAACAGACACCAGAGCGAGAGACGGGATTTTAAAAAGGGGTAACACAACCACTTCCATGCGACATACACACCGAAGCTTCACGGCGGTGGCTAGAGAACAGCTAGACCCTGCGGACCCTGAAACTCCAGTGTGTATGTGGCTGAAGGATCTACGACAGAGTTCCAAACACAGTCATTTCAGACATTTTTTTTGTTTTGATAGCATGATGACAAGTCATGAAGACACGTTTAAAGCGATCTGAAGGGAGAGAAAATGTCAATACAACCACCAATGCAGAGGGAAGTGAGCCCACTAGAGAACTCGAGAGATGGCAAAAGAAAAGAAGAAATGAGAGAACAGATTCTGCAGGCTTGTCTGGGTGGGATTGTCCTGAAGACCACCGCGAGCCCAGCACAGACACCATTAGATCATCCTTCTGCCAGCAAAGCGATGCGATGGCGGCATTCCTTCCGTTTGTGCGATGAACTACAGCTACAAGTCAATTCCAAGCCAAAGATTTCACCCTGCGCTCAAGACTCAAGTGACATGTAGCTGTATTTCAGACGTGCGGCAGAACATGCCCAATGCGTTTTAACCATGGACTGGAATCTGAAATGGATGGGAAACAGAACGGAAGGCTGGTAGGCCGTGTTGAGTGACAGTAGGATGCAGTTGCTCACCTACCTGCGCTATATCCCTGCTCTTCCTGTACATAAGTGTGAGAAGGACGCGTGGGTCCGTAGGCAGAGGGGTCCTGAGGATAGTTACCCAAGCCTAGCAGGGAGATGAGGAGACCAGGTTGACTCAACCCAGACAGAGCCGGACTTTGCATCTAGGCAGAATCTTACAGCGGGATGAGCGCCGCGCTGTCCTGCTCTCCCCGCTCATGAACAGAACACGGGGACGGATCAAACCTTCTGCATGAGCGTGTCTGCGAGGTGCGGATGGATGAAAGCAAAGCCAAGGCGTGACATGGCAGCTTATGGGACCGTCATTGGACCACCGTATCCTAACATCCCCTGGCAGACCCCCTAGCACGGGTGACGGGGGCAACATTTAACCTGAGCTGCTCCCAGTGAACCAACCATTCTGAACTGTATCCTGTGCAGTGTGCAATAACTCCCTGACTGTATGTATGTGCAATACCTGCACACAGTGAACTTCAGTATACATGTATGTAAATATTGGTTACAATTCTTTATATTTCTTTATACCGTATTTAAAATATAATTATACTTGATTGTTTCTTATTGTAAAACTTTCAATTGTAAACTGTACTGCTGCTGCAACATTGAAATTTCCCCCTTGTAGGGACGAATAAAGGACTTTCAATCTTCAACTCAATTTAGCTTCAGATTCCAGATAAATCTTTGAAGCTATTGAAAATAACTTCCTAGTTATGAAACCACCTACTGTGTCATTGTCATGGTCGTTTTGCTTCAGGCAATTACATAATTGTGACTTTACATTAAAAATGTGTAAATGGCAAAAAAAAGCCAAATTTTCTGCAGATTCGATGTAAATGTTACAATATGAATGTAAACGTTAATAGAAATGTGATGGTTTATTGAACGACTTCAAATCTTTTTGAGACTAACTGCACAACGTTGGATTCAAATTTTTAAACTCCTCCAGACCATTACAGCGTTTCCCTGAAAATAAGACCTAGTAAGATTATTTATGCTATAATGAAAATACAACAGAGCAAGACTCTGACCATCATTTGCCACAAAGATCCCATGGCTTAAGGCTGTCCACTGTGCAATGTTACAAGAACGGTGCTAATAAAGTCATAAAGACCATGGTTTGTGTTATAAAAACATTTGAACATGACCAGTCTACATGCAGCACAATAATTTATCCTCTGCTCATTAAAGATACAACGGATTATGTTGCGTTTTTTACAGACAAAATTCCAAAGAGTTGACAAATTGCATTTGCAATGCATTGCGTTCGCCTTTATGTGCAGAAACAGACAAAAGTGAAACGTTTAGTCACGTTCCGAATTGATCTTGTGTATTGACCTTACGAAATAAGTTGTCGAATTGAAATTGAAGTCAAATTTTGTCCACTTCAGCGTATCTTTGGCAACGCAACAGTCTGTGAGTGCAATTTGACAACTATTTTAAAATTTTCCAAAATAACTGATTTTAATAAATGTTGCTCCCTAAAAGGTTCTTCGACATTTACATTTTTTAGAGCTAAAATAATAAAGACCATTTCTTATTTTCAGGGAAACACGTTGGTATCTATCAAGATTTTTTTTTATAAATCCGCGTGAATCAGTTCCTAGAATCTCCATTCTAGAGTGAAATCGACCAGGAAAAAAAATTGTTCACAAGTTTTTTTTCCCAAACTTCAATACCATAGGGTTTTGTTTAAATGACATTAGTTGCCTTTGAAGCAGCTTTAATTCTTATCGCGTCCCAGATCTTGCCAACTTCCTGATACTTTAAGTTCTGTTTTTTTTTTCTCTTTTCTTCTGCAAACCCTTAAATTACTATTTCTGTCGAGTTCCAGTTTCTCCAGTCTAATGGATGCTCCAGATTCTGTCTAAACTCTGTTGGCACCTGCACCAAGAGGCGTTAGTAATATATATTGCACTTGTCAAATTGCGAACGTCTAGCTATGAAAAATCTACCAATGAAATGCCGCTCGCATGCCGCATTTCTCACAGATTCCCACCTGCACCCGGGTCCGTCTGGTGGTCCATGTGACCTTGAGCTCAAACCGTTTGTGTATTATATGAAGCACGTTCTGCTGAAAGCTGCACTGCGGTACAGGATGATCTAATTCACACCCGCCACGGACGGATGACCCGGGGGTCCTGTTGAGGATTGATCTGTGTGGAAGCATGTGTATGTGATGTCATCAAGCCCGTTCAGCCGTGTGAAGCCCTTCTGCACATCTACAGCACACAGGCAGTGGTGCGGTTCGAGGCTTCAAGGTGCTCTTACCATATTGGCTGTAGGAGAAGTCTGGCGGCGCCGGGGCGGCTTTGCTCAGGTCCTGAGAAGGAGTGGTGGCGGCGGCGAAGGCCAGGGGCGCGGTTCCTGGCGTGGCGGGAGGGGGGGGCATTCCCTGTGCTACGAACTGATCACCTTGAGGTGTTCCAAAGCTGTAACCTGTGTTGATGGAGTAGATGGAATAACACAGGTCATCACAGGACACTCTCAGGGCAACATCCAGAATGCTGATGCTAGTGATCGGGTATTGTAATCAATGATTTAGATCAACTCATTGACATAGAGAAAGGGATAAAAGGATGACAATCAGCAAGCAGACAGAGAGACACACTTTAAAAGTACATTTGGGATAGAGGGAAAGGGCGAGAGATAAATAGATACATAGAGAAATATACATAAAAGAGAGAGAGACAGACACACACACACACACACACACACAGAGAGAGAGAGAGAGAGAGAGAGAGAGAGAGAGAGAGAGAGATTTATGTATGTATGTATGTATGTATGGATGGATGGATGGATGGATGGATGGATGGATGGACGGAGAAAGAATATATGGATGGATGGATAAATAGACAGATAGACCACCATGCATATAGACAGATACAGAGATAGAGACTTTGATGGGCAGATAGAAAGACAGAAAGTTAAACAGACAGACAGAGAGATATATAAAAACAGAGACAGACAGACAGATGGCTAGACAGAGGCACATACAGAGAGAGATAGACAGATAAATGAAAGGCAGAAAGAGAGATAAACGTAGCTAGCTTCTAAGATTGGATGTCCTCAATCGGAGAGGCCTCAATTCCTGTTAATTAGGACACTAGTAAATCAGGGAAGCCGCTTAATTGAGCCAAATCAATGTCCTGAAACAAATATTTTTATAAGCCCAATACTCTACGCTTCGTTGGGCCAAAATCCCCCTTAACCGGGCAAACAAATGTGAGCCAGAATAAGAAAAAGAAGTCCATATCGCTTGTGTATTGCTGTATATAAGCGATATTAATTGTAAATAAGTAATCTATAAATCATCCTTTTCTTGTATGTGTGTGTATTGCAGGAGCATGCCTAAACCAAAACAAATTCCTCGTTTGCTCACTCACACTTGGCGAATAAATCCAATTCTGATTCTGATTCTGTATAGTCAGCTGTATAATCACAGCAAGTGATGCGCTGCCATACCCGGCTCTTGCAGAAGCAAAAGTAGTAAAAGAAAGTTTGGTGTGTTCCGGATCACCTCAAGATCAGAGCAATATAACAGGTTGAAAGTTTGTGTTTGTCCGTGTTATGTTACAAACAATAAAGACGATAAAATCATTTTCATGTTACATATAGTACGTCTCATCTTATTGCGGTGAACACGAGGCAAGCCACTTTATCAGACCAGACACTTATTTGGGCCATATGACCCTGATGTGGTCCGATTAACCAGAATCCACTCTATTCTTTTCTTTGCACTCTATTACTCGTTATACTCGTTATATCTATATACGTTTTGTATTCTTATATTCTAACCAGCTATAATATTACGATCACAAAAAGACCATTTTTGTTCACATTAGAATTCCTTCGACAAGAAGCGGCGGGCTCAGATGAGTGGGCAACACTTCAAACGAGAAACTCTGAACCAACAGCATCACAGAATTCACTTCGATGAATGTTGTGGAAAATAATGGCCTTCAGCAGGCAGTAATGGACCGCTGTGTGGGTGTTTGATTCCATATCTGTGTGTGTGTGTCTACATTATCACACAGTCTTGTGTATTTCTGGTACTTATTCTTACGTGTTTTTATAATCATTCTGTAATGCTGACAGCATGATTATGTTTGTGAAAATGAAGACATATTCAGAGGTGCTACTTCCTCACAGTAATAGTTTAGAACGTTTAAATGTGAATCGTTTTGAAATCTGATCTAAATCATTTTTCTAAAGAAATACATTCAAACGGCTAGAGAGAATTAGACGGCGTGACTGTGTCAAAGCTACAAATGTTCTGGACGTGCCTGTATTTACAGTATAAATCTAGTCTTTGAAAACTGTATTTTTAACTGAAAAGCTTGTTTGGAGCACAGAGAGTTTGAGGGTGGATGGCTATGGTGGATGTTTTTTTTTTTTTTTTTTATCTTTTCAGGCTACTATAAAAATGAAACATCCCAATGTGGGGAATGAAATTATCAAATAATTAGCCAGGAGGATGATCCTGATGATCAATGACAATCTTGCATCACACAATACCTTAAGCTAGAAAAAAAACTTTTTAATATTCTGTAGATATAAAATGTGTGTGTGTGCGCGCGCACGTGCGTGTTTATACGGGTATATATATATTTGAACTCAAGCAAATACACTACTCAATTGCAGTGTCTCATTATTAGTTAACGAAAGGGTTTAACAAATCTGTGTAACAAAAGACTTATTACAGCAAATTAAGTAAAAATGTTAAAACGTCTTTAAATCACCAATTTAATGTTTGATCTGCGTTTGGTTTTTGTTACATATTAATTGTTTTTGGCCAATGTTAAAAATAATACAATTATTATAATAGATTCAGTAGTTTACATCATTCAGTGAATCTGTGAAACCATAAGTGAAACCACCCACAAAATGCATTATGAAAAAACATTTACAGCCTGACACTTCAAAATGACATGAGGGAGTGATGGAGTGAAATCTGGTGAAAGTGAAGCTGTGAGAGTGGACGTGTGCAACTGTATGTGGAACGTAATTCCGCAATGAAATGACACCCAATACACTTCTTAGCAATATTGGGCTTCACCCACCAAACTGAGGTTGTGTGCTGAAGCCCTGTTGGGGGTATCCCTGAGGTGCCCCGAATCCCCCTGTTGGTGGCGCTGCCACCAGAAATGCACTAAATGGAGAAGGAGGTTGTGCAGGTGCCGCTCGGCCCGTAGGCAACGGAGGTCCATAACCACCTGCATCACACAGTTTAGAGCGTGAGAGCAGACAACCACAAGCATCATGAACACACAATTCAATTAAATAATAAATATAACATGTGTTAGTAAGTCTAGTGAGTAAACAGTTGAAAATCTTTGATATTGTTTGAAAACATTGAAAACCTGTGATATCGTTAGAGCTGATTTCAGGGCAAACTGAACTGGCTTTTTAATCCGCTGTGTCTTAAAAATATTTTTTATTTTCACCAAAGCCAATGCAAGTAAAATTAATGACACATATAGATTAACGTGTTGCGTTGAAAATAGACTGTGACGTGGGTCGGTACCGATGGCATTTTAAAGGTTGTTGTTCTAATGATTGAGGACAATTTTTCATCTACTAAAAGGTCATTTATGTAAGAAAAATGTTTCTTTATATCTGTGTAACTAATCTGGGACAAATAAATCTATTCATCCATAACGGTGCCAAAATCCAACAGTAAAGTCAAAACTACACCGATGACCTACCGAGAGGCTGACCAGTAGACACCCATACGCCCGAAACACCTGGAAGAAAAGTGCATTTCAACTCTGATCACAATATTGAGTTCCAAACAGAACTACTATAACGTGACAAATTCCTTCCAGTCCTTTTAGACTTGGCGACAACAACGTATGGACACAAAAACACTGGGCCAGACTGACTTCCGACTGAGTCAGGTTTGTGTCGCTCACCCTGAGGGCCGTAGCTCTGCTGCCAGCTCGGAGCCGGCTGTGCTGCCCAGCCATTGGCTGTGCTTAAGATGGCTCTAGGCCCCCACTGATTGGCTCCCAGCTGACCAGGGGTGGAAACTTTGCTGTCTCTTGGCTCCGCCTTCTTCACTTCAACCTGCACAAAAAGGCAAGATACTGTAATGTGCCGAGCCATAAAGTCCACACTGCTTAGCCTTGCCACTCACCTCAAAAACTTTAGCCCTCACCTCAGAACAAATACTCTTACTTAGGCCAAATACAAACTAGAGCACAGTTCAGATGACATGAAACGTACTAGTACTTTTTAGATCATGATAAACTTCTTGATAAGTGTTTCTAAGGTACATGGGCTTTCAAATTGAGATTGATCAGGCAGATTATTTGCTGCTAAAGCTAGAAAGAAACGGCACGAGAGTTTGATTTTCATTCCCACGGATGTACCTGAGGAACACCGTCCCTGTTTATAACTTATTTCTCTGATCTTTTAAATAGTATTTAACTGCTGAGAAAGAATAAAGACTTACCTTCCCCTGGCTAATGCTTAAGGACTTCAATTAAGATATGGCAAATATAAGAGGCAATGATGTTTAAAAATATGACCCTCAAAATTACCAAATCAATTCATGCAAAAAAACGAGAGAACGTTCGGATCAGAAATCAATCTTCATACTGTGTCTGGAAAAAAAAAACCCTATTTCCATTTTCTGGAAGGATTTTACACTGTTTAGCATTAGCATCTCACTTAGAAGTGGGTGTTCTGGGTATTAGTTGGCTAAGAAGTATTTTTAGCAAATCAAGTATTAATACAGTTTTTCACACCTACATGCTACTTATAGGCATCGTTCACTTGATGATCAAGTCTTTGGACCTTGGATGGGAACCGAAGAGCCAGAACTGTGGTGGCGCTTCACTGAAAGCCTGAAAATATCTCAATCAATAACCAAACTTAATTTTGTCAATTAATACTAATTAAATAATTCTGCCCCCTCATTAGGCGTCACTGCCCGCTAGGACAAGCAATACCGTACTGAAGATTTTAACCAGTCACGTTTCAGCCATCACTTGTTGCCATGCAAGTAAACGTCAAATCAGCCACTATGGGATCCGCCCACACTTACAGTTTTGATCTTGAAGACTATGTACGCATAGAAATTCATTGCACAATGTACATTTTTTTCAACCAGTCAGATTGTGAGCCCTTTTCTCTGGACCTGCATTGTCACGTGATACAGCATTCAGACCTCTAATTAAATAATCACTCATATATTCCATTAACATTGTATTACCTGTCATACAGGTAAAAACGGACGTACAATGAACATAGAAAAGGAATATGGCGCTCCAGCTGAAAGTGAGAATCCAGGAATAGACTGGAGACTCTAAAGGGGGTGATATATTGGGGTCACCTTGCATCAAGAGCAAGAGACGATATTTTTCCATTGGAAGGCAGAAAAAATGTAACGACTCTCTCTTCGCGCCTCCCTCCTCTCTCGCTGTCGACCTAATTAGGTATCAGTTTGAGCGAGTGGTCTGCAACCCTCAATTCGCCAACACAACCCACCCCCCCACTCCCGCGGGCATCACCGCTCAGAGTGATGGGAGGTCTCGCGCAAATCTTCACGTCCAACAGTAGAGCGGGGATTTGGTACACAGTTTGATTTGCTCCACTTTCTAATTTTATAATGCATGGCCCCGCCCCCACTTAAATCCCATTCCAGTAATGTCATGTGAAGAACAATAGCCCAGGTACGGTAGCACCTGATTCCTTGAGGAACGCGAAGCAAGTCAAGGAGAACGTTGACTTGAGAGAATAAACTCAATGTAGGGCAAAAATTACAAGGAAACTCGCCAGTAGTTTCTTTTTACCTTGCATCAGCATGTGCTCACAAGTTGGTCCTAAGTAGCCTGAAAATAAGCCCTAGGATTATCTTGAAAAAATCTGGTTTTTTTTTTTCCAACAATGACGGGAAAAAAGAAGCACGTTGTACGGTTTTGTAGCATGTGAGTAAAACACCAAGATGAACTTGACAATGAAAGCAACAAATCTTTACTGTTGCTCTTCTCCATCTTGCAATTAATTAAAATCCATATTGTCGATTTGCAAAATGTGTTTAGACTCATACATTACACATAAATATGTACAAGACAATAATTCCTGTTAAAATACCTTAACAAACGAACACTGATTGTGCAAATCATCATTAAGTCACGTTCCCAGTTTCTCTTATCTGGTCCAGGGGTGTCAAACTAAAAGATTCTCCCACGAACAGGTGAAAAAGACGGCCAAAATTCAAAACTAATGGAAACTGTGGGCCAACATTGACATTCACTGAAAAAGAAAAACGTCCTCAATATAACGATGCACATTTTTTTATAGAACAAGCAGGTTTTCCCCAAACACGTTTCAAAGCTCAACACTAATGAAATAAATGTACTGTACTGTACATGCGCTGTATAATACTAGCGCCCCAGTTCTTATCAGTAATTTGGAAAAACTTTGCAGTTCAAATATTATTACGAGTTTGACACCAATGACGTGGATAAACGGCAACTGTATCTGAATAGTCGGATTGAGTTGTTGTGTGCTTTCACTTAAATGCAGATTCTCACTGTGAATAAACTGCTTTATTATATTCTGATAAAGAAATCTGCATCACCATCACTTCGTCTTTTATCACTGACTCATGATGTTTTAATTTAACTGTTGAATGAAAAAATGACTTTACTGTCATTGTATGCAACAACAAAAATGAAGCACCAACTTGTTCCTTCCTACATGTTAAACAAAGCTTTATGGGAGTAGTTTAAAACACATTTTTAAAAAGGAAACTAATCAATGTATGGTCACCTTGTAAAAAAGGGGATGAACTCCTTAAACACTGCTGCATTACTGAGTGACGCTGACACAGCGAGATAACACGTCACGCCACTTGCCGCTTCTCGCACTATCCTTTGAAACAGACCGACAACCGAAACCAAGGTATCAGATCATCTTATGCCACAGAGACGTTTGGTTCACACCCAAGATCCGTTTGGGGACACAGTATGAAGATTAAAATAATGAGAACATTTAATTGAGATTTGCCTTTTGGGAAAAAAAAAACTGAGTGACCTGAAATAAACCAAATAACTTTCCTGAAAAATGTGAGGAAAAAAAAACAACCGGTTCTTTAGGTGAGTGCTGATAAATTAACCTTTTACTTGCATAAAAACCCAGTAATACCTTAGCATTTACTAATTTGAGTGGATTAACACTGGAAATGAGACACCAATGGTCAGCTTTACAGCACCTAAACAAGCGGTACAAGTCAACCAAGCCTTGGGCGACTAACAATTGCTCAGAATAAAGTATAAATGTGACATTTTATTCTCCATTTAGCACAATTCAGATTAATAAATTGGTCAGAAACAAACGTTCCCGGGACTGTGAAATGAAGCTTTAAAAATATTTTTGGTACAATGCATGACATTTACATATCAGCAGCTGAGTATGGTCGCCCAAGCTTCAGTTTAGTTTTAGGGGAAAATAAAACTACAACTACACACTTTTTTGCCCATGATGTCGTGAAAATGCATGTTGACAGCCTGGTCCACTGATTGTTCGGCCTCGAAAGTAATAAATCCAAAACCTAGCCAACGACCAAAAGTCAACAGAGCAGCAGGGTGTTGGGACAGAACAGCTAGAAGAACATAAGAAGGGGTGGGGTGGGGGGGTCCCGAGGTTCAGATGACATCACAGCTCGTGTCACCGGAAAAGGTGACAGAAGAGGTCAAGAGGTCAAAAGTGTTATATAATACCCCCCAAACTTTAACCCTGGACATATTTAATGATTAACAGCCAAAGATGAACCTGACCAAGTCAAGTCTTATGCAACCTCATCTCTACCAGACTGAGGACTTTTATCAATTCGCTACATTCACATGGACACTGGGGCTAAAAGAAGGAATCTGGAAGAAGAGATAAAAGGCAGTCTTGGGGAACACGCCAATGTGAAATAGTCGATCACTTTAAAGTATAATTTAAAATTGTAATCTGAGCAAGAAGATGGAATTAACAGTAAACTAGACAGATTTCTGCAGACAAACCCATTAATATCATAATGGGATGTCAAAAACCTCAAAATTCTATTAAAAAACTGATACTACATATGAGTTTTTTTTCTTTTCATATCATTGCTATCTATTGCATTTTATTGCATCTATTGTATTTTTGTTGTCTGCTTGGTTTGTAGATACTGTATATTTTACTGTATCTTTTTTCTTGTCTGTTAAGCAGTCTAGTGCACTAAAATGTCACCACGAGGAATAAAAAAAGTTCTATGCATGTTTTCGTTCTGTCTACAAGACTACAAATTTACGCATGTTTTCAACTGACACGTGTCACAAAGTTTCAAAAACGTATTGTGCAAATGTCAAACCATCAAATTAAAGTCTAAATGTGTCTTTTACAGTACAGCCAAATCTCTCCGCTCGCTTTTTTTTTTGCATCTGCGTTAACTTTCACCATTCCAGTGTCCATGTCATAGCAACCATTGGGACTCAAATCTGTCTGAAGGTCTTTTAATTTGTAACTTTTCGTTGTCGTTTCATCCAAACCTCGTCTGGACCACGCCCCCAATCTTACACAACAATTGCGAGCAGCAACCACAATTATCAATGCATAATTAGAATGATCACTAAAACTACAGAATTGTTCTGATTTATTTGCTTTTCTCAAAGTTTTCCCAAAAGGGTTTTGGGTGAACCGAGAGAAGAGTGATCATAACACGAGCACCACAGAGATATAAGGGTGTTTGTGAAAGGTTTAACGCAGCCCAGTTTCGCGTGTGGTGTAATCGCAGCTAACGCTCGGGACAGTGAGCAGGAAGAAGGCCGTGCACCCAGGCGTGCAGGGGTCGCGCGGGCAGAACCGGTCACTTACACGACAAGACACCATCCTCCAGCAGCAGCAGCTGAGTTAAGCTGTGGCGGATCCACCACTGTGAACTAGTTTCTGTCAGATCAGATAACTGTGGCAGAACTGGGCTGTGAGGATCTCCACTTTGGGATCTAACCTGATTCCAATTGTGTGTCCTTGGAGGCAAAAGAGATCTGAGAATACGTGCACTATGTGGAGCAAAACCATCAGTTTAAGGACTAAATATACTCAACCTGCCCTTCATCGTCAGGCCTGGTTTCAATAAACTGAGGCCTTTTAAAAAAAAGTCAACTCGACTCGCTCGCCTACTTCACAGAAAAGCGCGTGTCCTCCATAACTTTCTGCATTATGGCCTTATGTTCTGCTCTCATTCTTTAGTTGGCATTGGCCTAAACTTGAGATGGAGTAATGTTGCACTTTTGTCAACCTAAAAGAACATTTTCCCTACAGCGATGTTCCAAACTAAGAAAGCACTGCTACTACAACCCAAGACTCGACATGTAAGCTGTATAAAACCACATTATTACAGTGATTAGTTAGGGATTGGGTTTAATCACTTTTGACTATAATGATTATTTTGAAACACTAAACGTGTGACCATAACTGTTCATGTATTAGAAAAGGTTAGCCATACATATAGCATAGTTTTTCACTTTCAAAGCAAACTGAGATATTGTTTTGCTTCTTTTCTTAGATATTTCCATCAAATCATTCATAAAAATTAAATTTAAAAATGTTATTGTACAAATTTATTGTATTGGTAATATCTGGAGGTTATTAATGCATCCTTTTATTTCTCATCTACAGTCCAGAAGGAGAACTTAGCATGGTTCTTGCTAATGCTAGCTTAATTTGTTAGCGTTCTATTCTGCTTTACATGTGCAAAAAGCTGCATGTCTAAATGCCAACGATGGGTGGAATCTGAAGACAAACGAAATCCTATAATTGAGCGTTAGCTGCCTTTATACCGGAGAAACGGGCATGGGAGGAATTTTCACGCCAGGTCTTAATCTGTGTGGTGCCACTATCTGTACAGAATCCTACGAGAAAGAACACACAGATCTCAAGAAGAACATTAATGCACTTGACATGGCAAAACAGGGACATGAAAGAAAGAAAAGACTTACTTATGTACTACATTCAGATAAACTCATTTAGTAAGTCAATCAATAATAACGGTTAATGAAGACTTATTCAGTAAGCATAAACAGTAAATCATCTTGTTGAAAGAAACTATAATAACATGCTCACATGACAAACTATTTCATTGTCACCCAAAATTCATTCATTTCAAACACACATTGTGACTGAAATGTGTAAGCATTTGAAGGGGAAATGCAGGATTTCTGGATGTCATGATTGGGGTAAACGAACAATCGGAATGAAATCAGTCGGTGTTGAGACACACTGCAGGTTTTTCTTTTATTTTCTGGAGACATTCTCTGTTTTTTCCCCCAGAAGTGTTTTTGCAGCTGGTCACGGAAACTTTGTGTTTTGACCAAGTAACAAGCACCGACGTGAAAAACAGGTGCTGATTGGACAATAACATGGTGACACACTTGAACTGCACCTGAAAATCACATTCGTACAGTATGTTCCACTGTACTGAGCTTTAAAGGGACAGTGCATCCAAAAGCAGACAATAAACGCACAATTACTCCAAATCCTTTCCACTTTGGTCTCCTGTTATTTTCCACAGTGATTTTTCAGCACGTGGGCTGCACATTCATATTATTTAGATATGATATACGTAAATAATGTAATGGATTTTTGGGTGAGCTGTCCCTTTAAGAAACAAGCATGTGTTTGATGCAAACGTCTGCTCATCATGTGGATGCGGCTGATTTGCCTTGCCATCATGCGAGAGCAGAGACGCACCCATCCAAGCATCACATGGAGGGATGGATGGATGGCCTGCATGACTTTTCTTCTCTTTGGGTCGGAATAGTTTGTCTTGCGTGTGAGGTGAGAGCGGAACTGAATGGGAGCAGATATGAATGTATGCTTTACCTCGAGGCCTCTGCTTCTCAGCGTCATAGATCATTACCACTTCTGTGACCTTTGAATGGAAGAACACGAAGAGTAAAAGACGAATAACTTAAATCTTTTTAAATCTTAAGGTGTCTGAAAGAGAGAAATTTTACAATTAACAATGTCAATTTATGTTAACAATGTTAATTACAATTACATGTAAGTTTAAGAATAAGAGCCATCCTAAAATAAGACCTAGTAACAAACAGGCCTACAAGAACTCCAGTAATTTAAATAAACACTAATTAATTCCACCTTAATTTTTTTTTATTCTTTTTGCATTCTAATGAGAGTGTATTATTAATTAACATTTGAAATGTTATTATTAACATTGCATTTTTACCAATAGCTGTAAAGAAACAAGTTGAAATATTGTTTTAACTTACTTGAAAAAGTTGACTAGAAATAAGATTAAAACATTTTGAAAAATTGATATAAAGCAAAAAAGACTAAGTGCATCATTACAAATAAAAGATTAACAAAAATCCCAAGGATTAAAATCCTTACTTGGTTTAGGAAAACCACTTTAATATTTAAAATGCTTTGAAATCTCAAACACTAAATAGTTGGAACTACGTAGCTCAAAAAATCCAGATGATTTAAAATTACGGTTTTTGATGTGCATTTAATGACAATTTAAATGTATAACTCCATAATTAAAACATCATAAAACTTAAATCATTGGAGATTTTCTAGTTTTAGAAGCATATATCATATGAATATAGGTTTAAGTATTTTCACAACTTGAAATTGGGTCTCAGTCTGACTAATAAAAATAGCGAAATAAGCCACAAGCATGTGCAGCTCACCACTCCAAATCTGTTGAAATAATCCCTGAGTTCAGCTTCACCACAATTATGAGGAATTCCACCCACAAAGATCTTCTTGGATTTATTGCTGTCACTTTTGCTTCCTTTCTAAATCAATAAAGAGAAAATAACGTTACAAAACGCACAAAAATTCACCAGCTAAGTAAAATGTTTCTCAACTTGGTTTCAAAAGCTTCAACAAAATAAAAACTTTTTCTTATAAAGAAATCCCGACTCTGAATATTCGTTCTTACCCATCCGTCTTTGGTGCGACTCTTCTCAGGCTGCATTCCTCGTGGTGTACAAGGCTTTGGGTCGATCTGTGATATAAAAAAAA
>CM051493.1:36064263-36140286 GCA_028031935.1 Paedocypris micromegethes
AAAAAAAAAAACACACACAAACACACACAAATCAAAGGTAGCTTAAGTGTATGAGAAGCATGCACTAAATGTTTAAAGTTACTAGTTTAGTCTTTGAAATGGGTCCTTCATTTAATTTTGAAACCTTGCATTATTTTATAAACTAAATATCTCAAATTATTTTCTGTGTAAAAGTAAGGATGCAGATGCTGACAGAGATGTCAATGATACACTAAGAGTTTTGATAAAGATGAATTTATGTTTCTGCGTTTAAAATGAATTAAGTATGAACATGAACCTGAATTAAGACAAAATATATCAATGAAATTATCTATTTACTTCAAATCAAACTTAAAATCCATAATAGCAAACTACAAATATCTAGAATAGGACATAGAAGTCAGTCATTACTTCATCTTTTCAGTTAGTTAAGCTTTTAACTCTCCAATATTGTGATGCAATAAAAACAAGTATTTTTCATTTCCTTTCCTTACATTTCTACCGTCCAGGTTGTGAGGTTTGGTGTCCAGGACGGTCCGGACGCAGTTGGGGTCTTTAAACTTCACAAAGCCGAAACCCCGGGACTGATTTGTGCTTTTATCTTTCATGATGACGCAGTCCACAACCTCACCATACTGAGAGAAGTAGTTCCTCAGTGTCTCTAATAAAAGGAGACAGACCTTTTATTAAGTTATAAGCATGTTGAGACTATTTTTAAAACATTATTGGTTTTGTTGCAAAAATCATTTCATCACCAGCGCCTTGTCGATTAAGTATGATACTGATGTGTGAAGTATTGAAACATGTTAAATTTATAGAGTATTGTAGATGAGAGCAGAGAGCTCTGGATAGCCAAAAAAAATTTGAATTCTACACATTCACCCATTCAAATTCAACACATTTGCTCAATTCAAGTCCAAATGCCTCTGATAAATTAGACTATATAATTAGATAAATTAGACTGTATAAACCAGTCTAAAAAAAACTAAAGTAATGCTCTTCCCTTTTGAGCAAAAAAACTGAACTCCCGCTCACAATGTTTGAGCTCTTTATCCAATCCAAATAATGTAATATTGAGCTTAATTAAATTCCTAATTGAATGCTTTTCATAGACACACCCAAAACTTAAATATATATATATATAGTCAGAATGGAACTGAAAGTCAGAGTCCCTTAATCCGATTCATTAAAATAAGAATCACCTTGTGAGTGGTTTGCGCAATGTTTATTTATTGTAATGAACAAACCCACACAAACATTTATATACTGTTACTGCATTGTATATACAGTATATACATTTTTCCCCAAAGTAATTTACCACAAGATTCAAACGCACATTCAGCTTCAAATTCAGCTGGTTAATGACTCAACTTCACCTGGGTTTGAATGCATACTTCTCTCATCAGAACTAGGCGGGAACATTATTATAATACTTAGAATTAGTCATAATTAAAGGAAAATACACACAACAAATTCCGAACAGCACAATAACACAGCAGTGAAACGAACCTGTCTGAGGACAAACTCTGCAGAAATTATCTGTTTAATGGGAATTGTGATGTCCCTCACTGTGACCAGCTAAAATGGCTGAACTAAAATCTGCTTTTTGCTATAACAAAAAAACAGGGCTTTATCGGACTGATACAGATAGTAGAAATTAGATCTAGAAAATCTAAATAGAGTAGATAATAATCGAGTCATCCCTTGCTAAACGCCCTAGAAAATCATATGTCACAGAAGACGCCAACATCAGTCGTCAGCATCACTCAAATAATCTTCCAATGCTCCAAAAAAAAAACCAATTTTTTAAATTAGTGGAACATGCTTAAGGTTAAGGAGTGGGATATGTGGAATGGTGCATGGAATTGTCTAAAATACCTTGTTATGCTGAAGAAGCATTCAGAGCTTATTTCACTTTTGAACTAGTGGGCCAATCCCAAAATCTTTCAATAGAGCACTTCCACGAGAATCTCTGCACATTCTTTTTAAGATAATCTGAAGACCACATGAAGTTTTGAGGTCTGTAGTAATTGACTCTGCAGAAAGTGACTCTGCCAGCACAGGTGTTGCACAGGAGGCATCCTACGTTATCTGTATAACATCTGTATACATAGAGCGAATCATTGTATCACATATTTTTGGGTCATGCCTAGTCAAGTAATGACTTTGTGAGTCGGTTTGGAAAGCATAATTCATATGGGTGAACTATTATATTGTTATATACACACACACTATTTATAAGTATATATAAATATATTCCTACTTTGAAACTCAAGTTATAAACTGGAGCTTAACACAGTGACATTTTTTCAATTTTATTCACAGAATTTCCTTCTTCGCCAATCAAGCTGCACATTCTGTTTACATCAGAAGATCCAATTTCAGGGTTTTGCACCAAACATAAGCTCTCCCACTTGCAGAAGAGGCAAAACTCCACCACTGACTGACAACCAGGCTTCTCCACGCACAACCGCTTATGCAATTCAACAGTCCTTCTGTCAGACGCCACATAGCCAGACACCAGCTCGGCGCAACACAGACAGCTCTGCATTATTTAATAGTGGCTAAATAACTACATTTCCAGTATTAAACAGAGAGGATTACAGCATCGGTTAAACTCACCCTGGGTGGTGCTCCAATCCAGTCCACCCACAAACAGCTTCCTGAAACACAAAGATGAAGGAATGTCAGCATGCATCTGTGCTCAACCAGAAAGGAACGCGAGTCAAGGTGAAGGAGCGAAACACGTTTGCCCTTGGCATTGTAAGCAGGATCTGACTGATCCGGGCGGTCTGACGTGTCAGGATCAGAACCCTGCGGTCAAAAGCTCTAGAGCAACTGGGTCTGGAGCCGGTTAACAACTCTAATAGCATGTAAATTGCTTCATGCTGCACCTCAAGATTAGACATTTCTATTATATTCCTGAACAGAGTGGGATAAGGGAAGAACGTCAATGTTTTCGAAAGCTGTAACAATTTACATGTAATAAAAGATAATAATCACAAAACTGATGTAAGTAAAAAGACCTAAAATTCAAAAAAATGGCAAAAAAAATCATCCAGTCAAATTAAGTAATATTTTGCAAAGCTTCTGCTTACAAAACACAAGCGCAAACCTATAACAAATGATGCACGATTTCTCGATTAACAAACTTTTTGCATTAAATAAACAGTCTGCAATTTGACAGCTGATCTTTACGCCAACACATCCACCAGGAAAAGAGCTGTTGTGGATCTATTTAGCGTCGTTGGTGCGTTTTTTGGTTTCCGACGTGTTGGTAAATGGTGTCCGGATGTGAGCGCGGAGCCCGGCGGACCGGTTCACTGAACTACGCTGTCCTCCGGGCGGCCCGATGCGCATCTCTCTCTGCCGGACCGGGACGGCTGCGTTCCATCCCAACTCTGGTAAAATAAAAACAGCTCGTCTTACCCGATTTCATCTCCGGCTAAATTGCTGTTCATCTCCGTGGCGAGGGTTGTGGACGGGAGTGCTGACATGGGTCCGCTCGCTCGGTCTCCTGCCGGTCTCCGCCGCCCGGGAAGGTCACACTCCGCTTTCGGTTCAAACCGAATCTGCGCAATACTGACGCGAGCAACGGGGCTCCCTAGCAAGGGCGGTGCGATCAAAGCACTGCATTGTGGGAAATGAAGTCTATCAAAACAAAACGGTGAGAATGATCTTATTTCTTCTTCAAAACAAAACCAATCAATCACGCACACAATATATACATAAACAACTATGAATACAGTATATATTCCCAATAAAACGTATAATGTTCACTAGTGCAATAGTAGTTGCAGAGGTGTAAAGTACTTGAGTAAATGTACTTCGTTACTTTTCTTAAGTATGTTTTGGCTACTTCGTACTTGTACCGAGTATCAAAAATATAAGCAACTTTTACTCTCCATTCCACTGCATTTTTGATTGAGTAACTACTTTTCACTCCAGTACATTTGAATTGACACTTACTGTTACTCGTTACATCTTGGTTGTGCGCGAAACATAATCGATTTAAAAAATTTTGTAAAATACTCATGTGATGACGAGAGTCATCACAGCAACAGGTTAATGTTTTACAGGTCTACTCACTATTGTTTTGTTACAGTCAACATTTTATTTGTCAGATCACTAAAGGTTTTCAAATTGCAGGAAAGAAAATTCATACATTTTTGTTTAAAGGCTTTTATTAGAAAATGTAAGACACCGCAGACTTACCACTTTTGTGTTTGGTCAAAGAGAGGCGTGGCCTTTCTATAGGTTTAAGGATGATTCCATTTTGGGTAGAGGGTGATGGTGTTTAATTTGTGTTAAGCATGAGCCAAATGCATGGATTATGTTAATTGTGTGTATTTCAAAGTTAAATATTTAGCTAAGAGTTTATTTTCCATATCTGCAGGTTAAATGGTAAATATGTTTTGCATTTGACAGTTTTCTTTGATCATCTTGTCACCCCTTCAGCTCAGATAATGTAGGTTGCCCCAATTAAGATTTGGCGGGAAAACTGGCCTACAAAAGCCAGGCCATTTTGACTGTGAAGGGGTTGGATGAGGTTGGTAGAGGTTGTTTGTATGAGTTCTGACGGTAGTACCAAGGACATGTACTGTGCGTGTTGACCTGTCTCTTGCGTTCAGGAGTACAGTTTAAGGTTTGAACGAGAAGCACTTTGACTGTCTGGTGACCGTTACTCCTGCTTGGAGGAGATTTCTTTTGGTTTTTCTTTTTGTAAGTCCTTGTCTTTTTTCATAATAAACTTTGAAAAAGAATTACCTTGTTTTATGTGTGTAACACAGAGACACACCTCGTTATGCATAGACAAACAACACTCATCTACTAAACACACACAGAAACTAGTCATGTCTTATGTCTCCCAAACATACGACATCATTAAGTCCTTTTAACACACTCAAACACAGCCATGTCACACAAACTTAAGATTTCATTAAGTCACTTTATATCAAGTTCCAGACAAAAGCAGAGTAAACAAACAAATAAAAAACATATTTCCATTGCACAATTTAACATACTACAGTGATACCTTACAAAATGAATTTGTGCCGACAGTTTTGTAAAATGGAAATTTTGTAAAATGGGCCATGTTTTGCAATGTAAATCCATGTAAATCCAATAATCTTTTCCGAGAGTCCGTACATTCAGACAAAATTGCGATAACTGTGATGTAGCCGGATCAGTATGGACACTGACAATGACATCACCAGGATGTTAGCCGAGCATCTCACGCAAGGTTGTACTTGTGTCTTGTGCGAATGTCTTCTCTCTGAGTCTGTACTGTAACACGTTGTTGCAAAAAAAAATTGACACAAACAGTATGTGTCAATATTTCGCAACAGACAAGTCACAATGATTTGAACGTCTCACAGAGAGCTGGACCTTCCACTCAAACATGCAAAGTACCGGCAAGCCCAGGGGCAAAAACTCCCGATGTACACACTGCTTAGACATGAAAGTCTGTCACAAAACATTGAAAAAACATTAAAAACAAGCAAAACCAGAGCACGCAACCTCTCGCTATCTACAGTAGGGTGAGCGCTCCTCACTGTCCCGACTGACGGCGCAGCTTCGTCAACAAAAGTGACGTTAGCTCGTCCTGCGTGACGCGTCAGCGGTTCCGAGAGGAAGAACTCTGTAACCACATTACTTCTGAAAAGTGTTTTTTTTTTATTATTATTATTACTCTGTGAAGAATAAAACTTATTTTCTTCTGCATGTTTCACTCAAAGAATCTCACTGCACATTAGTGGTAAGAAAAAATCTTGTATGAAATAATTCTGTAAACAGAGACAATATTTTAGTGACGACACCCTTCGTAAAGGGAAATTTTTGTTAAAAGTCATATGTAACTGTCCGTTATGGTAAAAATGATGAAATCAGTAAAGACAATATATTTCTCCAATACTGTATATACAGTAATGTATATAAAATTATAAATGGTCCTATTTTTCTGATTTTTTAACACCTGGGTCACCTGGGTCTCTAATTTAAAAAAAACTGTGGGATGCGGTTTCAAGGCTACATCTCAACACAGATCACCACAGACTAAGATCTTCTGTGGGAACACCAAGGCATTACCAGACCTGACTGGAGAGAACTGCGCTTTTAGTCTCAACAAATGCACCTTACAAATGCTCAGAACTTGAACTTGAACAACGTCCCACTGAAAAAAGTCTCCTGGAGACTTCAGGAGCAGTTCCTAAGTGACTAAACTCCAGTAGGGAACAAACCATCTTTTGGTGGTTGAGGCCATGGACTTTGAGGTGCTGATTCTCATCGCAGCTAATTCACGTTGGGCTGAAAACCTTGGCCCCCAAACCTGACCCCCTCTGTCCCCTGGGACTGTGCCTAGAAATCTTGTTCATTATTTTTATGTGGCTAAGGTACTAGGGAACGGACAGTCTCATTGTTCCTCCTGTAGTGAGGTTTCTCTATTGGCCTAAATCTCTTCTGGCAGGAGTAGAGTTCTTCTCTTATAGTATATAAGAGCACATCCTCTGGTACCACCACCTCATTTTCCATTACAAAAGTACTGACCCGAACTTCAAGCGATGTTGCGTAAACTCGGTCATCCACAGCAGCCCTAGGACATCCAGAGACTTGAGGACCTCAGGGTGAGTTTCATCTACATCCAAACACTTGTCCCTGAGCTTTTTGAGAGTTTCTGTATTTAACAGAGCACACAGACGGGATGTAACACAGATGAATAATTAATGAACCAAGCTCTGAGTTCTCAATCTCTGCTTCATAATTGTGGATATTCCTTTGTAAATCTTTGCTTAAACATTTCTTCTTGTTGATGATTTTTTTCTTCAGTTTCGACACACAGAGGGTTCAAATTTAGATTTTGCCATCTATAAATGTTATTGAAAGTGTTAATGATCTGGTTGGCATGATAATCAATTTTGGACATAAAATAAACGTATAGGAAATTTAAATGTTTGTCACCTTTGCATGTGAATAAACTTCACGCAACACTTGACAGACACTTTCACACACTCATTCTCACCTACAAGCAATTTTTAGTCTCAGATTCGCAGGCCTGAGTCTGTGTGAGGAAGCTGTAGAGTGGTGGAACCCATGACATGATGTAATCTCAACACAGAAAGATATCGACCCGGCCTTGAACTCAGGTTCTTCTTGCTGCGAGGCTACAGCGCTGCCTGCTGCACCACCGTGCCCTTTAAACACGCCTCTGCTGAAAGAAGCCAACGGAAAAGTTCAGAAAATAAACATAGAACAAACAAGCAGCTCTGAAAAGTCAAGTTATAACTTGTTTTATAAATTGTAAACTACGCATTAAAATGTTCAGCAATGAGATGTTTTGATAATAAGTAATTAAATGGCGAGAATACACCATTCTTGTATTCCTCATAAATCCCGGTTCAACAGGTTCACCACGGGCTGCACAAGATCTGTATTTACAGATCAGAAAGGAGGTGCTACTGTAATACTGAACAGAGAGTTTTGCTGTTCAATATTAACTTAGCTATTCAGATGTAGTTTTCAAAAAATTTCTACAAAATGAACACTATCAAAGCAGATCCTTAAGACTGAATACACAAAAAACAAAGCTTAAAAAGTCCAGAGATGTGAAAACCATAGACGATGAGACAGCAACTTTGGAAACATTGATTTAAATGTGGATCAAAACGACAAAAATGTTGATTCTAGTTCAGAAAGTCCACACCGTCTTACACAACTTCAAATCAGTCAAGGGTTAATAATCGCCTTGTATCTCTCAACTTTTCAACTCTAGATATAAGTTTGAGCAAATAAGCCCTGACAAAAACAAACCTTGAGAACCAAACTTCATTAGCAAAAGTATGTACAGTACTTTTAGGACGACCTGAAGAATATTACAGCTAATAGAAAATGTGTTCAAGTTGAAAATTAAGAGTACTTCGAATTAATCGACAAATGTAGTATTTTAGGGTTGTTTGCCTTCACATCTGTTTGTGTGCGTTACTACTTTTCCAGAAAACATCTTTTTTTTAGAGATCAAACAAAACAAGCCCAGCAAAGGACTTTTAATTTGATTTTTAAACTCAGATTCTCATGTTCTCTCAGTCACAGTTCATTTCTTCTCGAATAAGAGTGATCTTTACCACAGGGGTCTAGCACGGGGCTATCAGTTAGGGTTAACTATCGCTCCAGCTGTCAATAGCACGGCGCGTGAGACCACCCTCCCCAGAGAACTTCTTATCTCGCGAACACTACACTCACTCTGTGGCTACTCTGATTCTTGCGCAATCAGCAGTTCTTTAAATATATAACATCAAGGCACGAGCGAGCCGACCTCTCCACCGCAGTCGACTTCATCATGAGCACCGCGCAGCCCATCTTCTCCAAAGGCGAAAGCTGCAAGCAGGTCTGGCACGGGGCAAGTGCGGACTACAATGAGGCCGACACGCACTTGGAGATCATGGGAAAACCCGTCATGGAGCGCTGGGAGACTCCGTACATGCACTCGCTTGCATCTGTAGCCGCTTCTAAAGGTAACGGCGCTTTTTTTTGAAGTCGTCCGTGTCCGTTCACGCGCACTGATTTTTACCGTGTTTTGCTCGCGTGAAACCAGGACACGTGTAGCGTTCTGCTCATCAGAATGCATTTTACATATTGTTGATTTCACTCGGTGAAATAATCTCCTAATTCCATCGTGTGACGTCACTGATTCTAGGGATTTGTACATCACGAGCCCTCAAACTTTGAGACTTCTTAAGATATGCGTTATCTGTGCGCGAGGCAGGGTCACGTGTCTGTGGCATGTGCAAAGTTTCCCAGCGTTCGCACCAAGAATCGAAACTTCTGAAGGAGTTCCGAAGCAGTTTTTTTTAAGAGACACTGAATCACAAAGACGGCACTTTGTCGAATGATTGTGATTCGACAATTTGTTTTGACTGCAAGTTCCACGTGGCACACATTTATGCAGTGATATTGTCATCTTTATTCCAAACAAGCGTTCCTTAGGAACTCAATGCCCTAGAGATTCCGTTTTTGAGAAGGGCAGGACACTAGTGACCTCTTTACTCACATTTCTATTTTTACTCCACTTAAATATCAGACAGGGCTACTCCAGGGTCAGGAGGTTTACACCATCTAAACACTGTATGCACTAAGACTTCAAATTTAAGAAATTATTAGATTTTAAAAAGAAAAAAAAAAAACAATCACAAGTCCAAATGAAGTATTTTGTGTAGAGAAAAAACGGCTATAATAACTTCCCCAAAAAAAATTTAAATTATACTAAGCAATGTTAAATGTCTTGTAAAGACAAAACTGCCTAAATTACAGAGAAGAACAAGGCACAGGTGAACAGAATTAGCCCAAGTGAATACATAGCAAAAATACCTCTAGTGGCGGAGAGGAAAAACTACATCAGACAAGGAAACCTAACAAGACTTCAGTCCAGGTGTTTGATTGGAACAATATTAAAACTGTATTTTTTGCATTTCTTGTACATTTTTTTGTACATCTTTGTCTTTAACACCTTTGTCCATAATAACATTAATAACCAATATTTTACTAGAGTACTAATTTGCCTCAATCAGAAAACAAGGTTTCTTTAAGTTGCATGTTTATTCAATGTTTGTGTATGTGTAAATGAGAATATTTGTCGTGGCACTTGTGGCCTAGTAACTGGAGCTGTAGCAAAATGACCTTTGACCTCGTTCTGGTGATCACACATTACAGACATGCTTGTATTGAATTCCATTAATAATTTAAGAGTGATGTTTAAATGATGATACTGTTTGTGGACGCAGGTGGACGAGTGCTGGAAATCGGCTTCGGCATGGCCATTGCAGCCACTAAGCTGGAGTCTTTCCCCATTGAGGAGCACTGGATCATCGAGTGCAATGACGGAGTGTTCCAGAGGCTGCAGGAGTGGGCCAAGAGTCAACCACATAAAGTAATGCATATTTACATCTTACACATCATATTGAAACAGAAATGCTGATAAAAAAAAAATTAAATCTCGGTAATATGAATAATTACATTTGTGTTGTGATTAAAATAAAAGTTTAATATCCACAGATTGTTCCTCTAAAAGGCTTGTGGGAAGATGTTGTGGCAACTCTTCCGGACAATCATTTTGATGGTAAAATGCTAAGTTGTTTTAACATTATTTAAAGTGTTTCATTTTATAGAGCAAAATGTACATAACATAAGTCTACTGTTGTTTTACTATAAAAAAAGTCAAATGTCAAAAAAATATTATAATTGTATTTATACAACAATCATATTTTGCATAACAATATAAGATCATTTAAATGATTCTACCTTATTTGAAGAGCAAATACTGTACTGGAAACAAACGGGAAAGATATTCTGTATTTAGGGGACAGTGTCCTCTTGTGGCAGTCAGGTAGAGGTACTTATTACGGCCTGATTTATTTCTGATCTTTTAACCTTCAAGTTCAGTCCAGTGCATTTTGTATTTTTTTGTAACCTTGGCTCTGAAGATTGTTTTTATACCAAATAAAAAGAATTACAGCCAGTTAAAGAAATCAATGTTAGACTGATTCCCCATGTTTCACTGAAAATACTTTAACATACATTTTCTAATTTAATTTAATTTTACACACATGAACATGCACAGCATGAAACGTGGTAAAATGCTTTGTGCAACAAATTTGAAGCAGTAGTCAAAAGAAACATTTATAAAGAATTGTTTACAAAAAGTATAAATATAAAACATGTACTGTACAGTATATAAGAAAGTAATCGTTAAAAACAATCAAATACTGGGGTATCAAACACAACAATACAAAGTACGGGTATGAAGGCATTGCTATATTTTGCAAATAGTTACACATGGAACTTTGAAACTTTTAACAGACAAACACAGACAGAAACACAGAAGGATAGACATACAAGTCAGATTGAAAAATGGAAAGATAGACAAACCAAAGAAAAACTGTCAGACAGATGAACAGACAGCCGCATTGATGGATGGCTAGAAAGACAAACAGATTGACGTAAATAGAGAGCGCCATGCAGATTATTAGCAGATTTATAGCTAAATATGATAAAATGATAAATTAGTAAAATAAACAATATGTGTAAATATCTTTTCTATATTTGAAACAGTTTTTGTTTTTTTGCGTTTTCAGGAATTCTTTATGACACATACCCCCTGACAGAAGACACTTGGCACACACATCAGTTCAACTTTATCAAGGTTTGAGTCAGTTCCTGTGTGGTTGTCCTAACAGCAGAAGTTCGTGCTCATGGCATGTGTTGTCAGGGTCACGCGAGGAGGCTGCTGAAGCGAGGTGGCGTGCTCACATACTGTAACCTCACTTCATGGGGAGAGCTGCTCAAATCTAAGTACACCGACATCAACCAAATGTTCCAGGTAGGAGGAACCATGAAGTAGTTTTCGGTTGGTCATATTGTAAAAATATGTTGTTTCAGGAAAAAAAAACTATCTTCGTGCTGCTTCTTGCCAGTAAAATGCAAAATTTCAATTTTGAAATGATGAAAAAAGTTTCGAGATTGGCCAGTCAATTTTTTAGGCTCACTTAAAATACAAAAATATAATATATTTCTATGTTATAGTGTGCTCATTTCAAACTATTTTTAAAAATGTGGAAGAAGTCAATTAAAAAATAAAAAATGCAGAATATTGAAATGATATACAATAACACAAAGATCTGAATACACGCACACGGATGGATGAATGGATAGGTAAATACTATATTAATATTTAATTTACGAAGAGCTAAAAGTTGCTGACATCATCAGCAGCAACATTGTTTTTGTTGCTATGGTTACAGTGACCATGTAAAATAGTTAATAAACATTTGTTACAAGTACATTTGCTATGTGAAACAACATTTGCTACATGTTACGTGCTACATTGCTACAACAACACTTATTGTGGTAATTTATTTTTACTTTTTGAAGACATTTTGTATCATCTTTTCTTTTTCAGGAGTCTCAGATTCCTCACCTAATAGAAGCTGGTTTCAAATCAGAGAAGATCAGCACTACTCTGATGGACATTAGTCCTCCAAGTGACTGCAAATACTACTCTTTCAACAAGATGATCACACCAACAATAATCAAAGAGTAACAACATCCTTTTTAAAATCCACACAGTAACGGTTCAATCCTGTTTAAGAAACTATCACACTAATAGATCAAGGATCCTTTTAAAATCACATTTTGACTTTTTTTTATTTTTTTAATTATACAGCTTGAAATAAAGAGTGAGGGATTTATGTTTCTTGTTTTATTTCTTGGAAAGTGGAAAGTGAGTGAGGAAAAGTGGCCAGACTTAGTAAGTATATTTAACTTCAGTGAAGTGACACACACACACACACACACACACACACACACACACACACACACACAGTAAAGTGAACAGACACAAAGCAGCAGTGGGTAGCCTTAAGTCGTGGTGTCTGAAGGCATGTGGGGGTCCGCGTCTTGCCCAAGGACACTCAGTTGTGGAAGCTACAGACTAGAGTAGGATTTGGACCAGTAACACACTCCCTATCTCTGGACCACAACTGCCTTCTTTGCATAAATCAAACATTACAGTTAATGCTTTGTGGTTAGTACAGAGTTCTAGTCAATCAAAATGAACAATTGTCGGTTTAAGTAAGAAAATGTTTACCCTATAACTTTTGTGAGTTTTTAGCTTTTAACACCAACAACAGTGAATATAAATAACTTTTGAAATTAAAAGTATGTCGCTAGTTACAGTACCGGTAATTTAAATTTAAATTTTAAGACTGACTTGAAATTCTCTGCTTAATATTTTTCTAGAATAAGAAAAAAATGGATGCAGACATAAGAACATGCATAGTACCACAAGTGTACAACAGAAGCATATATGATTTGTCGAAGTTGTTTTTCCGATTACAAAACTATACAAGAGTTAGTTGTTCGTACCTTTGCATTCCAACAAAATTGCGATTGGCTGGCCACCAATCCAGGGTGTGTGTCCTGCCTTCAGGCTCAGAGGTGCTGGGATTGAATCCAGCTCCTCATGAGAAGAGAAGCCTCACCACCTAATGCATCCTCAGGTTCACAGTGTGAAAAACATCTAATTTCTGAAGACCAGAGATTGGTCAAGTCTCACCTGTGGGTGGGAGTGGGTAGTGTGTAAGCAAAGAGTACAGGCGAGTCTTTTACTGCGATGTGGGTTGTACATTTTGAAATTCATGCTTTGGGCCATACTTGTTTTCGGAGAGGTAATCACGAGAGGGAGACACAGACAATGAGCAGATGGTGAGACACTGTTATCTCTTACTCTCTGGATCTCACCTATGGAGTAAATAGTTCAAGTAAATACTTCCGCTTGTCTAACACCTTCATCACCGCTGCCGGCTGACGCTGCTGAGGCCAGAAGCTGAGTCTCCTGAGGGGTCCTGAGAGATTCAATCTGCCAAGTAATGTATGTTCAAATTGTATAGTACTGCTGCAGAGGTGTAGAGAGTACCTGAAAAACCATACTTGAGTAAAAGTGCGGATTAGTTACTATAAAAGTTCTCCATTACAAGTCGCCTATTTCAAGAAGACTTGATTAAAAGTTGTAAAGTATCCAATTTTAAGAGTATTTTACTCAAGGGGGAGGGGGGGCAAGAAATGCGAAAACAAGAAACTTTTTATTTCTGAGGTTTTATTTCCTAACATAGCCAAAATGGCATAAAAGAACAGATAAGACAAAATATATAAAACAACAAAGTCAATCTGTCAAACTCAAATGTGCAAAAAAAAGTGCAAATCGTCGATCGTGTGATGTAGCTCCTAAATAGCAACTAGTACCTTCAGCACCCTGCAGATGGCGCTCAAGATGGTGCCTAATCCACCCAAGAAATAACGCGGTAGAAAAATGTGTACTCAAGTAGAGTTAAAGTGGCTTATGTGTTCCATACTCAGTACAAGTACAAAGTAGCCAAAAATTCTCCAGCAAAGCAGTGACGTCATTTATGCAAGTACTGTACTGTACTTTACACCAGTGTAAAGCTGTGATTATACTGGCAGCGTTACATAGCTGAATTAAACACCAACAAGACACATTTCATGATAGAAAGAAAGCTTTTCTCCACAAAACGCTACTACTTTAGCCAAACTATGTCGTTTGTGTGTATTATCAGTGTAGCTGGAAGCATCGGGGTGGGTGTGAGATGTTCCAGGCATTACACACAATACACAGGGAGGAGCTGAGCCGCATTAACAACCGTCGCTCCCCAACACCAGGGAAGGTCCCACAGACCGCCAAACTCTCGAAACAACCGACGACAACAAACTATTTCACTTCGCAGAAAATGTCGTTTATCCCCGGTCAACCGGTCACAGCTGTTGTGGTGAGTTGTTATTCCGTATGATCGGGATTAAGCACCGCACTTTCAATCACTTGTACGTGTTTTAACCCGTGTAACGCGCCCACGAACTAGTTGTTCGTTTTAACTTGGGCTGACTTAACGACAACATCGCTCTTGATACTAGGCAAATAGTACATTTAAAATCGCGGCGAGACGTTTTGTCAAGTTTAGGGAGTCTGGGGTGGTTTCGTAGTACAGTGGTAGTTAGCATGCTAGGCTAAGCCCATCAGCAACGGACAAAAGGAAAAGTGTCACATGTACTTTATTGGTAATTTTGTTGTCATGACTATACATAATCAAATTGGCGGCACATAATATTACAAATAGGGTTTTGTTTTTAATGTAAAGTGACAAGAACTGTGCAAAGATTCACGTGGGTTCGTCTTGGAAATATTTGAAAGAGTTTTTTATTTTTTGCAGAATTTATTAAAGATTCTGTTTGGTTAAATTACGAAGAGCTTGTTCCTTTTATGGCCGACGTCACTCAGATGTGACGTAATGGGTGTGGCAGCTGTGCTTAATGCAGGTAGGGCTGCCATATATGGTCACAAACATCTGCACAGGTGTACACATGGCGCTAAACGACGGGTTAGAGAGTATTTTTAGAATGTTCTGATTGATTTTTGAGACTCAAAACTGATTTCTATTTTTGGGTTTGTAATCCATACAACAGATTACTAAAACAAAACATTGATTAAATATACGAATTATAAGCAGACGACTTTATGCAACTTGTTTTACTTGATTACTCAACATTACAAATCTCTTTATTTTAGCAACGAGTTGAGATCCACAAACTGCGGGATTGTGACAACTTAATTTTAGGATTCAGTATTGGTGGGGGAATCGACCAGGATGCATGCCAGAATCCTTTCTCAGAAGACAAGACTGACAAGGTGAGGAAGAGCAAGAATCATGGTAGAATTGTGAGATATGAGCCTTCATGTTTAATGAAGCTAATTTGTAGTGTGATTATCATGCTGTGCATATGCATGACGACTAGAATGTCCTAGAATGATGACACTCTGGCATAAAAACATATCACTTGCTTCTATAGGGAATCTATGTCACCCGCGTTTCAAAAGGGGGACCTGCAGATTTGGCTGGACTCAGAATGGGAGATAAAATAATGCAGGTGAGCAGACGTTTCACGTATTAAACTATATCTCCTGAAGGGGGCGATATCTGCTATCAAATTTTTGCAGTGTTATCAAATTCTCAAAATAATCTTTCCATAATGAACAAATATTGATATAGTTGTTCTAAAAAGACATGTCTTTATCATGTTTGTATCATCAATATTCAACATTCTTTTGAATATTGGCAGAAGTAAATTATAATAATTGTAAACATGTTGGTTTATTTAACATAAAATAAAGTTATGTATATAAAATAAATGAGTTAAAATAAATCATGCCTCTTTGTGTCTTTAGTTAATTTTGTTACACTATCAGTTAAACTATTGTTTTTAAATCGAACACTATTTGCTGTGTTACACTGTGAGCAAGACATTAGTTAATTCCAGACTGGTGCTTTTCTTTATTATTTTTTTTTTATTTTCTTTATTATTGTCTTAAAAATGTAGAAGTAGCTGAATTTTTCAGAAAGATGCAGTTTACAGAGCCCTGTCATACCCACTGTTGTCAGAGCAAAATCTTTACAGAATGAATTTCTTCCTAGCGAATGTATCTTTTAAGCACTTAATTCAAATTACCTTGTCAAACTTGTAAAAAAAGATTAATTAACAGATTTTTTCATGCTAAAACGATTTTCTTTCTAAAATGTTGGTGTGTTAAAATGTTGACAATTAATGCATGTCATTTGCAATAAAAAGCAATTAGTGCACTTAAAACATCAAGCTTATAATTATTTTTAATGGAGCTTGTTAGTGCTTGACCAGTGGGGCGTGCTTTTGTTCAAGTGCTTCTGAAGTTACGGTAAAGCACATCTTTCTATCACCTTTGCTTTTTTGACAGAGCAAAATATTTTGCTTTGCATTGCTGGGATTAAGTAAATGGAGATTTAATATCAAATCCTGTACAGTGTTGCGCATTTAGTTTTGGCTAGAACATCAGAATTGTTGGACATCTAGAGCTGTGGGTGTGAAGGCAGCTGGCGTGTTTATCGATGTCTCATGAGTTGTGCTGTCTACGTGTCGATGGCAGGTGAATGGCTGGGACATGACCATGGTGACGCATGATCAGGCACGAAAGAAACTCACCAAGAAGAATGAAGACGTGGTTCGTCTGCTTGTCACTAGAAAGTCCTTGGAAGAAGCTGTCAGACAATCTAAGATGCCACCAAACTGAATTGTTTGAATTTAATGGAAAATCAGTTGGAACAAACGTGCCTAGAAACCAACCAATGATTGTTTAAACGCACAACCCTGCATCTTGATTGGCAGCTCTTGTGCAGGACAGTGTAAAGATTGTGGTTTGTAGATTGCAATTAGACTCAATCAATGTTCAATCGATGATGAAGACTGCATGTGGTCTGTAAGTCTCCAGGGCTGTGTGGAGTAATGCCTTTTTCCAAACAAACGCCAAATAATACTGAACATAAAGGTGTTTACATGTGAACTCTGAATTTATGAAATTTGGAGGAAAAACACTGTTTGATTTTCATAACACTTTTTCACTTTGATCACATTTTTTGTATTCTTTGACCATTCCTGTTTTTTGTCATTTTTTTGTGTTTCTTTCTCTTGTTTCTTTTTTTCTACTCTTTCCCACGCTTTCCCACACTTTTTTTATGCTTGTGCACACTAAGTTTGACCATTTCAATTTTTACTCTTCACTTGGTTTAACCATTTTTGTATATTTTTTTTTTTTTTTTACATTTGTTGATAATGTATTTTACTTAAAGCATTAAAGAAAATGACTGAACTTAAAGTGTGGTGCTGTTATTTCAAAACCCGTTGATTAGTATTTTATGTATGAAACACATATATTAATATAAATATATATAATTTTTTTTATTTCACCTGATAACATTTAAGTGATTAAACTTAAAAGCAACTAATCTTTTTCCTTTCGCTGTATCAGATTTGTACTTTCATGGTTTTAGTGATGACAGAAAAACATTGTTCAAATTGAGAGTCTTTATTATCTACTAACATCTACTGTGCAAAATCAATTTTTTTGTAAATTGTTTGAATGTAGTCAACTAATTTCTAATTTCATTAGAATCAACAAATAAATGAATCAGTTCTTGGAACGTCTACCTGTTATACACAAAGAAATGTGAAAACAGTTTGTGTCAATAACCTCATACTTATGAGAAGAAAGTGCTTTATCACAACAGCCCTTTTTATTTTTGCCCAAGATAAGTGGATAAAACACAATTGAAAAATCATTTTACACTCAGACTTCTCGGGTTTAGAAGCAAATTAGCCAGTAAGCCAGTGATTGTTCTGCTCGTCCCATGTTTAGCCGAACGTTTTGTTTCTTTAACATTATAAATTCCACATGACTGAAAAGTCTTTGGCTCAGACCGTTTCTAACCACATAAACTGTGTCAGATCCATTTAGTGCTTAAGTTCTTTCATGGCTGTTTCCCAGCACCGTATGTGTCATTACAGCAGCTAAATGTAGAACATGTATGCAACATGCCACCCACACTCCTGCAGGCCAATTGTGTTTCCATAGTGATGCGATCTGCTGCTGGTAATTTTCACAAATCCCAAATGTGCTGCCTTGTGTTAACGTTGTGTTTTTTTTTTTTTACCTCTGTACAATGCAAATTCCATATTTCATGCAGAATGCCATCCATGAAAACCTGAAGGATGTTTTAAGTTATATTTTCTGTGTCTAAGCAGATGTATTTCTTTTTGGTATGTACAGGTTTTTTTTTTTTTGCTTCAAAATGAAGACTTGTGACAATTGTACCAAATTTAAGAAAATATTTGATGTTGTGATATATATATATATATATTTATATATATATTTACAAAGGTCTAGAATAATAAACTCAAAAGTGGTAGCTTTTCACTCTCCATACTGAGCATAAAAAGTAAAGTCTATTCTGAATGGATGATGAAAAGCACGGTGGTTAAACAAATCTGAGCTTAACTTGACTTGGTTTGTCTCTTGTCAACAATCTAAATATTGTGCATTGTTTTATTCGTCCTTTTGACAAACGATTGTGATTATGCTGCCAGAAGATGTGATAGTCGAGTTTTGGCTTGACTCCTGTTCTTATTTCTCTATGGTCTGATGACTCTGAACTTTTCCTTGTCACCATTCCTACACGTGGTTAGATATTTCTAAATTTAGGGATAATGACAGTTCCTGTCAGTTCTTCTCTGTTCTCTGTCAAACTTAATTACAATTCCTTTTGTCCTGACCAAACTCTGATGACAATGTTTCTTGTTCTCGCTGTTGATGTAATTCCGTTTTATCCTAACATTAGTCATCACTCTAATCCTGAGGCTAAGGCTAACGCTCTCCAACATTCGATCCTCTTATGGAATTATATTTATTTCACCAAGGTGTATTGTTGATTATTTTTATTCCTTTTATCTGAATAGTTTTGCTGATTTAAGAGTGCTTTTAAAATAAAGTTAACTTGACGCTTCCTTCCCTCTTAACCGAAACACTAATATTCTTTTATTGCACAGCTTTTTAGACATCTAGCTAGGTTGTCTGAAAAAGCTGAGTTAATGTTTTTTGCATGGGTTAAAAGCACTTCTGTAGTGGGGCTAATAATTTTGTCCTCAGCTGTATACTGCTTAATTTCAGTTGATGTTTTTCCCACTTTCATAATCTGTGTGAAATAAGTTTTCCACGCTTTGGAATATTTCGGTTAATAAACCTTTTTTTTTGGTACAACCCTGTCTGTCTGTCTGTCTTCCATTATGGAATGTGACACTCTTGGCGGTTTAGGTCATGGGCAGCTTTCTTCTGCAGCAATTCACTTATCCTTAGATTCTTCAGAAGAATGTAATCCGCCTGGTAATTGAAAAGTGCAAGTCTTCAGGTACGAAAATTGATCAATGTAATCCTCCAAAGTAAAAACGTGGTGGATTAACAGCACTACTCATGCCAATTGTGTTTTACAACTTGGCGATATTAAAAGTGTGGCAGATTTTTTAAAGATAAACTATACTGAATGAAAAAAAAATCTTAAAGTCCAACCAACTTCAAAGAAGATTTTCAAATCATAGCCCTGCTTGGCCAAAACTGAGGTGTATTACAGTCCAAAAGGTCTTTAGTTGTGATTTCTCACATTCATCAGCTCTACATTTTACGCTGTATTATTTGACCGTTATAACGTATGAATTCGAAGGAGGAAAATAATACACACACACACACACACACACACACACACACACACACACACACACAACCACAGACCTATAAGACATCGTGTGGGTGTGTGAGTGGGTAGATCGAAGTTAAGGTCACGCGCACATTCAATGAAGCTGCTGAAAGCTGGACCTCAAGAAGGTTGAGTCAGGTTGTCATGGAAATGAGAATCGGATGTTGATGTCCATGATTAATTATTCCAGTAAACAATTTCCACCAGTTATTAATTACCCAAACCAGATGTCTTTATGCAGAACGTTTTAAAGGCATTATTTATTGAAATGATTTGAAACGTTGAACACATTACCACAAGCGCCCATGGGGGGGTCCGTTACGTTCATAGAGCATTTAGTCACTATCAAACGCCTCCCCCCGTTGAGACTTATTAACATGTTGATTCGTTGCTCTGGGCCAGTGGATCGATGTTTCTTTGCATGGGAAGAATCTTAAACCTTTTCTTCCTACGCAAACATCGCTGTGCACTAAAACCAGGAGGGTTTAATTTTCTTCGGCTCTTTCTGCGCGTCCAGAGCGGCGAAAGCGCGAGCTCATCTTCACCCGCGCGAGTTCGTTTTGAGGAGCGACCGAGCGAGAACTGAGTCTCCCCAAGAAAAGACGTTTGGCAAAGGTGAGTCGAAATCTTTTGATTTGTAAAGTCATTTGTAATCTATCTATCTATCTTTTTTTTTCTTCTTTTGTCTACTGTATGTCTTGCTGTATTTTTTGCCTTCTCTATTTCTCTCTGCTCATCCATCAGTTTTCAGCATTTATATCCCCTGTCTATGTTTTGTTGATTTTTCATCTCTATCTGTCTGTCTGACTGTTCATCCATTCATCCATCCATCTATCCATCCGCTGTGAGGGAACGAGTTGTTTTCTTGTGTGCCACTGCTGGAAAAGAACAGTGCTGAAGGTGGTCTCTTTCATCTTTGTAGTGCTCACCTGACGAGTAAAAAAAAAGTTGTTCAGTTGTTTGAACTGATTTGAGATCAGCGACTCAGTCAATGACTAAAGATCAATAGAGTGAAAACTGTTCCTAGATCAGGCCCCTGTCAGTACAGGGTGACACCTAGAATAAGAGAAGGTCAGAGCAGACGACAAACTGTTTCAAGTGCGACTGCCGCATGGTCAGTGTCCAGCTCAGAGGGCAGCGTCTTCAGCAGCAGTCGCAGATATGAGCGGTGAGTAACTAACTAGCAGTCTAGTGGAGTGACGAGTAACTTACTTCAACATAGAACATACTATTTACCGATTGACATTCTTTGGTTTCAAGGACTGAACACTCAAAAAAAGGGAAAATATAAAAGTATAATTCAACCAGGATTCAAAGGGGGTTCAACCATTTCTTGAACTCGAGACACTTTGTCTTAGACATTGTAGTATAAATTAATGATTTAACAAAATGATTTTAAACTTTTTAAAGTTTTTCAACTAGTGTTTTTACACACACGCACACACACATAGACACATATTTTGTTTTATATTTCTTCAAAACTAGCTTGTTGTGTTTGCTGTTTTGATTAGGGATGTTCTCACAACTCACATCAGCGTGTCATTATCTGAGGTGAAAAGAAGCCTTGGGCAAAACCATAAGAGCAGTTGATGAAACATAGAAAGCCACAGACTTGTTTTTTCAAATGTATGATTTGCAATTGTCCTATTTTATTAGGTTCGTATGTAAAATATAATTAAATTATGTGAATCCTTATATCTCAGCTCAACTGTCATAAAGGTGCGGCACTTTAACGTTTTAGGGAACAAATGTAAATCTAATCTTTTGGATTATTTTCATTGGATTTTTGTAGCACATTGTGTTCTTTAAAGATACAAAGAGACATTTGGTTGTGTTCTTCATTCCAAATAGCAGGACATTAGGGGTGACAGCATTTAACTCCTTTTTTCTAACCACCAGTTTCCCACGAAACCCTCTTGGACCATGTGTTAGAGCTGATTATGAATGAGAATCCTCCGAACAGCACCAGTCTGTTTCTGAGTGAAGAGTCGGAGAAAACCTCAAGTTCAGACGAAGGCCTGCGCCGCCTGTGTCGAGCACTACAGAAGCACGTGTCCAGAAGCGGGGAAAAGATGGGCGGAGTCACGCGAGAGAGTGCCAAAAAGTTCCTGCGGAGAAACGCCTTTGTGATCTTCACCATTGTGGCGGTGGCTTTAGGTACGTTTTTTATATCTAAGGAAAACATGGTTATGTTATAAATCCCTTTTAACTATTATAATTACATTTCAATTTGGTTAAACATTCCTTTTTTCACGTTTTGATTTAACAAGATTTTGCGGTGCTTAGATGGTCCCAATTTTGAAAGATGTAATTTTTAATGTCTAGGTTCTGTGCCTTTCTGTCTGGTGTTTCATATAAAAGTACATCAGTATTGATATTACTTAAATACTACGTATAATTTAATTCAGACATTCAGCCTCGTGCCAAAAAGACATAACATGACATGATATCATAACAGCTCATTTCAATTTGAAACGCCAGACTCTTCTCCTGGTGGCTAAGGAATGCTATGTGATAATGATTTACACTTTAAACTGGAACATAGAACTGGAAATTGGAAGGCAATCCAGACCAGTAAGACATGTCTTGTATTTGATCTAGAAACTGTAATGACATAATTTGTGACGTAATATGACCTCATAATACGTTTATTAAACATAATTCATGACGACAACATTCATCATGACTTAAATTTCTGCATATTTAAAGATAAACAGAGGAACAGAAAAGTGAATTGTCAACAAAGACTAATGATTTTCATTCATTATTTGCTCTGTGTCAATAGCCAATATCAGTATCTGAACCGCAGTCAAGAAGAACAGTTATGATTTTCACTAAACAAACTAATTTTTTTAAGTTTAAAAATAAAAGAAAGTGATAATAGTGAGATCAGTTTGCATTCTAAGATACTGCAAGTGATTTGTTCAAGTCTACTGAACTAGTTGATCTTTTGAGGTTTTATCTTTAAGGGTTTAGTGTTTTTTTTGATTACCGTACGTATTTGTACACGGATTTAGTAAACGCGTCGTTTAAATACATCAAATGCATTGTTTTTAATACATAAAATGCACTGTTTTGTAATGATATTTGATATTTTTAGTAAGTCTCAGCCCTGTCTCTGTCCAGGGGTGGTCCTCGGTTTTGCTCTGAGACCTCACAACCTGTCCATCAGAGAGGTGAAGTATTTCTCGTTCCCTGGTGAGCTGTTAATGAGGATGCTTCAAATGCTTGTTCTGCCCCTCATCGTCTCCAGCCTGGTCACAGGTACAGCACACAGAACATCATTTTTGTTTTACACATCTTTTTATGTTTTAATAAGCTTGGACTGAAAATTAACCCTAGAAGATTAGTATATAATATGAATATAATTTACAAGTTTAGCTTAGATGTTATTGTTACAATTGTTTTCATATCTTGTAATTAACGAGAGGTCATGTTACATTATTTTGTATGAACAATAAGAAAATTGTTTATGTAATGGAAAGTACACAGTTTAATAAATTATGTAATTGTATGGCTTGAATAATAGAAAACAGTGTCAAATAGAGCCAAAAATGTAAACAAACTTTACACTTTGAAAATGAACTCAAGCTCAAGTAAACCTATTGCAATGTTCAATAGAATAATTAGACAAAAATTGCTTTTTAGAACTATTTTCTCTGTCGCCCTCTGGTGGAATGACTTGTGAAATCCAACCAGATCAGTTGTCATTACTACAAAAAACAGTAAAAATATATATTTTCATTATTATTTAGAGCTAAACAACTGTACATGAATATTCAGTTTGTTTATTCAATTATGAAAAAAAAAAGAGTACTAAAAAGTACTGTTTTCAATTATGATGATTTGCTTCTAATGCTCATAAAATGATTTGATTAAAGAATCTGTTCAATAACTAAAAAGAACATGTTTGTGGTAAGTTTTGATGTTAAATGTCTGTGTTCTGCAGGAATCTCTTCGCTAGACAGCAAGGCTTCTGGGAAGATGGGAGTCAGAGCCATTGTCTACTACATGGTGACCACATTTATAGCGGTTTTCATTGGAATTGTAATGGTCATCATAATCAGGCCAGGCAAAGGCAGCAGGGACAGTCCAGTGGCCTCTAGTGGCAGCATTGAGCCAGTGCAAGCCGCCGATGCTTTTTTAGATCTGATCAGGTAGGGCAAAAATAATTCTGTACAACCATAAAGTACCACAGCAAACTAACTTCTCTCAATGTTTCTACAGAAATATGTTTCCACCCAACTTGGTTGAAGCCTGCTTTAAACAGGTTAGTTGCTATGGATTCCACATTGATTTTTATACATGTGAAATCTGCTTTGATCTTAAGAATTCTCAATTCCTTCCAGTACAAAACTATGTACAAAAAAACAGTTCTGACCAGAAACATCACCATCATGGTCAATGCGACAGACCAGATCAACTCCACCGATCTGAGCCACATGTCCAACTCCAGCACGATCCTCCAGTTGCTGGAGGAGACAGTGGAAGAGACAATCCCAATGTCAGGTTCTTCTAATGGGGTGAACGCTCTGGGGCTGGTGGTCTTCTCCATGTGCTTTGGATTAGTGATAGGAAACATGAAACAGCAGGGCCAGGCTCTTCGGGACTTCTTTAACTGCCTGAACGAAGCTATAATGCGCTTGGTGGCCATCATCATATGGTTAGTGTTTGATTTATTGTTCTGAAAAATGATTTGATTTTATGAAGCATGTGTTTCTGGACTGTAAAGGGTTATTTAGGGTCAGTTGTGGATTGCATATAACAAGTGTTTGTGTCACATTCAGGCCTAGAGATGCTGAGCTCCCGGTGACCCAGAGGCTTAAAAATGGAAAGGTTACAATCTACAACGATTTGTTAATAATATTTGGTAAAACAGCAAAGCTTTTTTTTTTTAATTAAACATAAACAATGGACACAATGTGATTGACAATGTGACAAACACAAAACGTATTTATTCTGCCTTATTTATTCTGATTGATGATACGAAATGACATTGTTTCTCATATCAGGGCTGAATTTTTACAATTATACGATTGTATTTGACTTTTGGAGACTTTTTTCCGAACAATTGCAAGTACATTTTTAGTACAAACTTTATTAACATTACTAAACATTACTAACAGACAAACAATGTAACGTAATGATATCAGTTTTTTGAACTCTGAACGGTCATAAGGAATGTGTGCTAGTTCAGTAATTCGTGTGTACTTTATTAGTATAAATAGTAACTTTATAGTATTACTTTAAAGTAATAAAGTTCAGTATATTTAGTGTGTATGGCAAATGGAGAGACCTACGTCTGACATTCATTTTCTAAGCCGTTTCAACCATAGCTGGGTCATCGGGAGCTGGAGTCAAAATGGTTCTTTCTTGTATAAAAGTCAATCATTGCGGTGATAAAATTGAGTTTAGAGACTGTTTAACAACTGGCTTTGATTTGTCTCCACGGTTCACGACATCAGAATTTCTCTCTTGCATTTTGTTTCATGTTGAAAGTCTTTGCATTAGCAACTCTGTGCCCTTGTGCAGGTACGCTCCGGTGGGCATCCTCTTTCTCATTGCAGGAAAGATAGTGGAGATGAAGGACATTGCGCAGGTGGGCGGCCAGTTAGGGATGTACATGGTGTCCGTCATCGTGGGGCTGCTCATACACGGCCTGTTCGTTCTGCCTTTGCTGTTCTTCGTGGTGACCAGGAAGAACCCCTTCACCTTCATCGCTGGCCTTCTGCAGGCTCTGATCACAGCCCTCGGCACCTCATCCAGGTGACCACACCAGTAAAGACACCATCAAAGTCACTAGCAATCGCCCAAATGTTGGTGGGTACCCTAATAACAGGGTACATTAACAGCCTAACATCTTAAAACTCACTTCCATTTTAATAATATTTAGGGGTTTGGTCCTAGAGGAGAGGGACCTTTATTGTATTGGAACAATAAAAACATTAAAATATAAACTTAAAATAAAAAACATTGTGGTTGTCAATATAAAGCTTAAAAATTGTACAGTCACAATTTTAGATCAGCAAAGTCTATTCAAGCTTAATAAAATGTTTTGTGCGTGAACGAATGGATCTGAACGTGGTCAAGATACTCGTACCCTAATACTTAGCTCGAACACGAGTATCTGACACCATTTTTAAACGTTTTAATCACGTCATGAATAGATTGAGCTACAAATGACATTGATTTTTTTATATGAATTATACAATTTTAAGTAAATCTATTATATATATATTTTTTTTTATTTTAGAATAAATTCCGTATATGTAATAGTATTTATATGATTTCAAATTAATCTAATAATTAAACGTATTAAATAAATAAATAAAATTATTATATACCATGTAATTTGTTTAGTAATATTTTTAATTATATTTTATTATGGTCTGGTATTAACCTTCACGTTATTGTCAGTGTCACATTCAGTCAGTGTTTGTTAGCTTGTGAGTTCATGGCAAAGAGTGAAATTGCTGCATTATTGCTGGATTAGAAAACTTGGATGAAGCAAAACCCATACAGAGTCAGTTTACCAAATATCTGAAAATCTATAGAATTCCAGATGGTAACAAAGTAGATCTTTTGTACTTGTTTAATTCTTACTTTTACTATTTTTGTTGTGGCTGATTCCATTTCCTACACACAAATTTTTTGCCCCTTAGTTCCGCCACCCTTCCCATCACCTTCCGTTGTCTTGAGGAAAACAACCATGTCGACAAACGAGTGACGCGTTTTGTGCTGCCAGTCGGAGCTACGATCAACATGGATGGCACCGCTCTGTACGAAGCAGTGGCAGCCATTTTTATTGCCCAAGTCAATGACATGGACTTGAATTTCGGGCAGATTCTCACAATCAGGTCAGTGTCGACACAAGATGTTTATGTCAATCAAGGCCTTTAAAACCATAAAATGGCACAATTTGTAAATTGTAAACAAAAGTATTCTATTGATTCCAGTATCACTGCGACTGCCGCCAGCATAGGAGCAGCAGGCATCCCTCAGGCTGGATTGGTTACCATGGTGATAGTATTGACATCGGTGGGACTGCCCACAGAGGATATTACACTGATCATCGCAGTGGACTGGTTCCTGTGAGTCTCTCTCAAATGTCAGACTGAAGTAGAGAACACACTCCCAAAGGTTATTGATACATAATGTAGACATAGGTAATCTGAAGAACTCGCGTAGTCAGCTTTTACATTACTCAATATTACTCTACAGTTTAGCTCTGTGAGCAGCTATATGAATCAAATGCATCTATTTAGGGAAAATGACACTAAACCATTATTATGATTTGTAACAATAAAATATTTATGACTATACCTTGTAAATCATACACAGGCTATGCATTTACATGTTTGTAATATCCATTTTTACATTCATTTTCTAAACAGCTCATTTATTTATCGGTCACTATAGCTGGAGCCAATTCCAGCTCTCAGGGCCTGAAGACAAGATACACACCCTGGATTTGTGACCAACCAATCACAGAGCAGGGCAAACTGACACACACATTAGCATTCACACTCTCACTCACACAAATAAAGTACGTTTTGTCAGTATGGCCACAAGGGACCGTATTGAAATTGTGCTGTGCATTTTACCCATGCAGTGAAGTTACACCCAAAAACCCGGAGCAGTGGGCAGACTTAAACCGTGGAGTTTAAACCTGCAACATATGGGCAGCAGCGTCATCTCCCTACCCTAGTGGATAAACCACCAATTTTTTATAACTGAATTATTTCAATAGTACAACCAAATTGTATAATAGAATACATATTGAATTGTACAATTCAGTTATTTCAATACAACACTAAAATTCATTAAATGCAAATTCTGTTGATGATAACCACACAAAGAACTTCTCTCCCAACCTCTTCAAGTGTGGCGAGAAGATTCCATTAGCATAGTTGCAGCTCAACAACGTTTCCATGGTTTAGTTTGGCTAAAGCATCAGATAAGCTGCATGAATATGAAAAGGAAACTGTAAATCTAACTGTAAAATATGACTCAATTTCTGTGATCCCTCAGAGATCGACTCCGGACCACCACTAACGTTCTGGGGGACTCATTTGGCGCTGGGATCGTGGAACACCTGTCGCGCCAAGAACTCCAGAACCAAGATGTGGAGATCAGCAATTCCGTGATCGAGGAGAGTGAGAAGCCGTACCAGCTGATCTGTCAGGAGAACGACTCGGTCAAGCACAACAGCGAAAGCGTCATGTAAAGCTACCAGGGTTGACTAATATACTGTAAAGTCTCTAATAGAACGTCACCTCTAGTAGAACGCCACCATGACATGGTGCTCTATTAGGGGTTTTACGGTATGTACGGGTTGGACTACTGTAATCTTCGGACTATAAGGTGCGCTTAAAATACAACAAAACATAAATTGGCTGATCGTCTTATAATCTAGTGTGTCTTATATGTGAAAAATAGAGAAAAAATTGACATAAATTATTAGTGTGTCTAGAAATTACGATAATGTGAATGGGTCAAACTACTGTAATATGAACGCCGATATGAATGTTTCCTCGGTGTTTTCATGTATCTTAAACACACCAGTGATTATAACTTTTGACAATTCGAGACTGTTAATATATAGAGATACAGTACCAGCATTATAAAGGAATATTCCCGAGTTTATACCTCATATGCACAAGTCTTGAAAAGAATATCTTAGTGAAATTGTTTTTGTTGTGATTTAGGCTTTCAGTCTTTTTCCTCCATTTTAATTTCCTCAGCCGTGTTGCTACTTGTATAAGATGATAGTAAGTTGATCTTAGACTATGACCGTGGACTGTATCAGTTACTTTGTGATAGACGGCAGTGAGTACAGTATGTAACCGTTTAAGTGGAAGGTAAATATGTGATGAATTTGATCGAGTTTTTAAATATCCTTGTGACGTGAGGCTAGTTTTGTGCTATGAAACGGCATCCATTTTGTGATTGTTTCAAATGGTTTTACAAGCATTTTGTGGTCTTGGCTCACATCACTCATGATGCTGCTGATATAAACGAACACACAAAAATGGTTACTTGCATTTTTAAAATCAGATATAAGATCAATGGGGATTCAGTATGAACTGAATTTGCAAGAAAAGAAAACGTATTTGTGGGTGTATTAAGTAGGAACAAGTTCAGTTGTAGTTTTATAGTTTTATTTCTTCGAAATAAGCATAGTGTGTGCATTTTAATGGATATAAATGCTTGGGATTTTTTTTAAATGGTGAATAAATGTCTCAGGAATAAATGTTTTCGATTTCTACTGGTTGGCTTACAAACAATGGTGAGAACGCCTTAATAAACTACTACAATTTAAACGAAACAGTGGCCCCTAGTGGTCTGTAGTGGAACTGCGCCAATACAGATAAAGTAGTTGGACGTACAGTACATATATTAGACATAATAATAAAAAAGTTGATATTTTATCTTTATTTTAAATATAAAAATCAGCTGTGCTTGAACAGACACAATAGATTCTATATTGCACTATAAATTGGTGAACAGTCATTTCAGTTTAGTCGACTCTAGAAGAGCGTTAATGAGTTGTAGACACTATAATAGCTGCAGCGATTATAAATAACCTTGAAGAGTCTCAGAAGAAGAATACTTTGGTTATAGATTAACAGTCATTGGAGGACATCTAAAGATCACAACAATCTGGATTACGTATTGTTTGGTAGCGAGTCTACAGATTTCTTCAGGTTTCTTATACAGTGACACGCGAGAAGACTGGAGATCCATTGCTCATTCGTGCTCCCTCTCCCTTCTCTTGGTCTGAAAGAAAACACAGTACGTTTTGTTGGCACTTTAGGGTGACCAAATTTATTTACATATTTAAATTTTAACACAACTAACTCAACCACTGTCATTAAAAATGACAACAATACTGGGAAAAAAATAAATCAAATATCCACACACACATCATGTAGCATCAAATGTAGTGCCTAGTTTCTTCACCTTTTATGATATTTGGGCCATGCTATTTGGTAACTATACAAATGTGTTCTTCTAAGGAATTATTGAGAGAAATACTGTAATACGTTTGAGTTTTTAAAGTTTTTATTTATTATAGAACATATCTATCTTCAATCTTATTTCTTTGATCAGTCAGTTCTTGTCAGCAAAATTCCTGAAAACTACAACACCCATAATCCAAAAAAGGCAAAAATCCATCAACCAAAAATAATTGTAGAGTTGAAATAATAAGAGGAAGTGCTTAAAACTACATATTTTGATAATGAATTATAATGGTTAACTTCTGAATAATTATGAATAATATTGGCTAATTTCGGATTAATAATACCAACAATTGTGAAAGTTTTGAAATGTTTTCACTTCAGTCTCATTTACCTTATTCATCTTTTGGGAATGGACGATCCCAACCTGCCAAGAAGCAGAAGTGTCACTTCAGCATAATTCCGTGAACACCGGCTTCACGAATCTCACCTCCGACATGGCCGGCAGATTCTTGTACGGATGAAGCCACATTGTCCGGCGAGTTTTGGCTCCCTGCCTCTGGACCAGTTTCCGTAGAAGCCGCTTCACCTTCCTGTCTCTTGGATCAGCGCACTTCACCGCCTTTTTGGTGTACAATCTGCGAAAGAGAGGGCAAGATCTCCAGAGATCTCTCTTGACGTACAGATTTTAATCTCCCGCTCCAACGATCGGCCCCTGAAAACAGTTTGGGCATTGTCCACCCAGCCCAAGTGCATTCTTTTGCGCTACTTGCCTGACAATTACGGCTCTGGGTAATAAAAACTCTGACCTGCTATGAAGCAATGCCTGCGAGCTTTAATAGGGCATATTTTACATAACTGCGATTGAGTCGGGATGCCTGGAATACTTGCATGATGGCCCTTATGCTGCAATCCGGCCCCTCTGTCTGCACCTCGAATCTCAGGACGTCTTTGGTCCGGACTTTTCCGTGTGAGTACTGCATGCAGCACTGCACATCCCGCTGCATTTGCACACCCTTCCCTGTGGTAGAGAGACAACGACAAACCGGCGGCAGAATTCAACACAGCAGCTAATGAATTGGTGCAAGTGTGAATCCCACTTCACAACGTCATCTTCCGGAGTCTCCTGTGGTTACTTGGCACAGCCTCGCATCTCGCACCCGTCTTCTAAAACCCGCGTGAAAGTCCAGCATCCACAATAGCATTACGTATCTCCATCTCTCTCTCACTGACTCACTCACTCACTCCCTCGCTCGGGTGGTCCCGGCCTCACCACCATCACACAGAGTTTCACCTTACCTTCCAGGAAGCCCAGGAGAACGGCCGAGAGCAAGAGGATGGAGAGCGTGTGCAGGAACATGGTGGGATTTTTTCCTCCGTGCCGTCTGCTGTCTCCTCGCGCTGTTTTTATTTCTCTCCTCTCTCCCTCCCTTCCCCTGTTTTTTCTCTCGCGCAAACCAACACACCCACCGTCTCCCTCGCTCCCCCCTCATGTGCCGTTTTCACAGTCCTAGCATCTGTGGAGAAACACAACTCTGCCTGATTGGCACGACTGGCTGCGAATCCAACCAGGTGGATGGAGGCATCCTTCTTTCATCCTTCTACATCATCATCATCCTGTTGTCTAGATTGGCGAATCCTCTACGCCTTCGAAGGGTCTGCCGATAAATTGGCAGTCCTTATATTCAGGCTGAAGACATGTCCTTACTTAGAAACTCCAAACTTTGGCTGGACACTTGGCTGTGCAAACATGTCGGAGTTGGTCGGAATTCTTTCCTTGTTTTGCAGGGAGGGGTGCGAGGAAACATCTCAGGCCGTGCAACATTAGGAGTCAATGTGTGGACGCTCATGTGTCGGGTTCATTAGATCAGAGATATGGCATCTGTCTGTCTGTGGAGGAGAGTTCAGCTGTGAAAACATACCCTCCCCATGACCTCATCATGTCCGAGGGCCAATCAAACGCTCCACACACCTTTTTGGCAAGTGAGGCGAAACTTCAGAGCGTGTCCAACCTAACACACGCCACTGGTTGCATCGACTTTTGATCATTTGAGAAGCATTTTGTAGAGATTTTGCATATGTTTAAGCAACGAAAAGTCTTTTATTTGGGAATTTGGTTTGGGACGAGTTTGTCCAACAGAATTGTAAAACATCCTAAGATGATCATTTAAAGTTTGATGCAGTGTTTCAGTAGAGTTGCTTGTTGGTCAATTGTAGTCGTGTCGCTCAAAGTCATGCTATAGACATATTTCATAGTCTGGATGTTTATAGTTATCCAACTGTCCAACCAACAAAATATTACTTAATGCGCAGATACAGTAGCATTCTATAACAATTTGTTAAAATGCATTTTGAAATAAAATTTCATCAATTTAAATATATCACTATAAATAAGTATCAATGTTCTACGTGATGTTTATGATTATTTTTTATCAATCATTTGAGTCATATTTTTTAAAATTACTTTTAGCTTATGTTCATTATTATTTTACGAAGACCCTTTGCATATATTCTGTGTTTATTGTGAAGAGACGGCGCAAGAGTGAAAGGTTTATTGGAATCCTGAAGAACACTACAGAACTTTCCCTTGAGCATGAAGTCCAACGCACTACAAAGCCCATCCATGCAAAGGCAACTATGCGAAGAATCTTCAGTATGTATAATACTCTTCTTCCTCCGCGTCTTAAATTGCTCATGTAATGACTGACATGCTTGTCTTCATCGAAAATTAATTAGTTTTATGCTCTGGGTACGGGCATAAAACCAACTTGACGAAGATAAAATATTGCTTTTTAGATTTTTTTGGCCACATTGCTTCACTTCCAGTGGACAGAGAGCTTCTCCCACCTTATGAGACCACCAGGATGGACCATTCAGCACAGACTGTTTGTCCCTGCGGACATGCTTAAGTTAAGACCCTGGAAAAGCTAATGACATGCCGTTATGATCAAGGTCAGTTCACTTGACCTTTGGCCTGGTCAATCATGAAAACTTGGGATATATTAGAAATCTTGTCTTACAGCTTCTTGCCTGAAGACGTGTTGAATTTTTGAGCTACTAAAATTAAATGCTTGCTTGTGCATACTTTTTGATTTATCTGACAACACAAAAACATTTTTGGGTAAAAAGGCTAAATTAAAGTTGGACTTTTTCTTACGAATTGTCAACTTTATCTTTAATTTGTCACAGCTGTCTTCACAATTAACTGAACATTTCACTAAACTATTAAGGCCCACAATAATATTGTAAAAATATTTGTACATGTTTATACTGTTTACTTCTGAAAGTGCAAAACTGTATAAAAAAAAAAGTCAGATAGAGCTTGATAATTTATGACAAAAAGAACAGTAGATGAGAGTAAAATTGGTGTGAACAAAAAAAAACATGAAAAAATATTTAGAATTGAAAACTTCTTTTGCCAGACCAACATTTCATTCAAAACTTCCCAAATCCTCCTTTATGGCACTCAAAATGGAATTTTTGTTTTAGACATTGTTTTAATATTTCAGGTATGAGAGGATGGATAAGGATAAAATTGGGACTTCTCCACATAAACCGATAGTTAACTGAACTAGAATGTTTGATCTGGTCTCTGTCACCAATGTATGGTTGATTATAAAACTGTGTAAGATTATAGTGAAGTGAATTTGTCAGTATGGCTACTAGGGACCGAACAGAAATTGTGATTTGCGTTTAATGTGTTGTGGTGTGTTTGCTTATATATTCAGTGTATTAATGAAACATAAGTTTGTTAATTTTCGCAAATAACTGTCTATATGGTCTATATGAGGCGTGTTCCGGAAATTTTAAGTCCATATCACCTTCTCTCTAGATCAAAAGCTTTTTTTTTTTGAAGACACACTTCATATTATTAATGTCACAGAATAAACACATAAAACCTCATCTTTATAAAAACAACTTTTATTTAGGCCAACAACATATTATACTGAAAAACACTGTTTAGAAACAACAATGATCACAATAAAGAGTCCCACTATTCGACTCCCCATTGACTGCCACGGTTCAAAAATGTCCATTTTCATTTTTTCTTTTTTGAAATCTTAAAAATAAAGTTCTTTACAAATATTGTGTCAATCCAGGGCTCCTGTGTGCAAGAAAAAAAAACACCAATTGAACTTGATTGGCTCATTAACAACAATCTATGTGATAATTTTTTGTTTTTCTGAAGGAGTTTTTGGCTTTGTCATAAAACTGATCAACTTAAACAATCAAAAACTGTTGAAAAAAAAAAATATATCAACAAAACAATACACAAAAAGAGTACAAAAGATCCAAGAAAGAAAGAAAGAAAGAAAGAAAGAAAAAAGAAAGAAAGAAAGAAAGAAAGAAAGAAAGAAAGAAAGAAAGAAAGAAAGAAAGAAAGAAAGAAAGAAAGAAAGAAAGAAAGAAAAGAGTTTCTTTTAAAATTTAATTTAAAACAATCAAGTACGGAACCTCAAATTCTAGAATTATTAGTTTAGTAATTTTATTAGGCACCTTTAACTAACCAGTCCTGCCATTACTAGGACTGGGACTAATAAAGTATTTATCTTGAGTGCCTCATGAGACATTCGTATGACTATAAAGAGTACTTCAGCGTGATATCGGACCTGGTAGCTGCACTAGCATCACTTTAAAATAACCTCTGAGCATTAAAGTGACTTGAGAAAATTTGCATTCTTTTACATTGTACTTTATTACTTTACATCAGTCACTTCACTGATCAACAATTTTTATTATCAGCCTCTTTTAGTACAGTTATTCATATTTTATGTTTTTGCATATTTATACTTTTAAAGCTACAGAATTTTCTACTTTCTTTGTCATTTTATTTATTCTGTAGTAACTGGTTAGAGAGATACACAATTTTGGTTCTTAGAGCAGAATTGACTGTAAAAGCTTAAATCGCCTAATATAGCAACAAATGGAAAAAATGCATCAATGTATTTTTGGTTGCAATACACATGTAAAATGTTCTGTCACAAAAAAAATGTAAATTAATGTCAATCTTCAAAAAAGAAGCACATTCATTTTGCTATTTTCCACAACACAAAACAGAAGCGGCTTAGAGAATGAATGGAAAATCATATTTAGAAATTCTGAAAATGTGAATATGAAATTTTCTTTTCATTATGACTAAAATAAGAATTAAACATCTTGACTTACCTTCCAAAAAGGCAAATTCATCTATAGCTTCAATAGCATTATCTGCAAAAACACAGTAGTACATTGACACAAAATCTAGATTTATTTAAGGCACATTTAAATTGTCTTGTAATTTGCTCAAGTGACTAACCCAGGTCTTTCCTCTGAAGAGTCTTTCTCTTTCCTTGCTGAGCGTAAACAAGAGTGTCTTTCGCAATCATCTCAACGAAAAGCTCCTGCAGACAGAACACAAGAAATACTGCATGAATTATGACTAATCCCAAAGTCCACTCCGAATCCTTCTGAAATCCAGGATCTCAGGCCATACAAGCTTCACAACCGGGAACCTGAGAGAACACGTAATGCAACAGGAACAATGCTATAGCCGAAAGGACAACATTATAGCTACAAAACATGTGTGCAAACAAAACATTCAGACACTTATGCTGAAAATTTTGCAACTAAGTATGTTCTGAAAATGTGTATTCGGGAGAATTGGAATATGCACAAATGATCAAAGGTGTGGCTGAGAGTATTAGGTGTGTCTCGCTCTGTGATTGGACGGCCCAGAATTGCTTAGACAGAGCTCACTGCAACCCAGAAATGGAGAATGCGGATACGAAAATGGATGAGTATTTCCTAAAACATGACAATATGACATGAGTTTATAGTAACTAACTATTATATGATAATAAAAAAAACTACTAGCTAGTATTTTGGGTAAGTATTTGGCAGAGTGACTTTTATTAAACCGACATTACTGTAGCAGATCTATAGTTATTAATAGTTGTGCTGGGTCAACGGTTTTTTTCTTCCATGAGTAAAAACTCTCACGGCTCTTTAGTACAGCGCCCTCTCGTGGCAATAAACGCTGTAGCACAATGAATATAATGCATGAACTATTTTGCATTTGGACCTCTCATCATCTTGTATTACCTAACATATGTCACACAGCGTTACTCAAATTATTATCATGTTTTACCTACAATTTTTGTTTTTGCTGTTTTTGGTTCGTTTGTGTTGTAATTGCCAGACAACAAGATCAACAAGACTTTACTAAAAATCATTTGGCTTGATAGTTAAATATTAAAATGTAGACGTTCTTCGATTTAAAAATACACTAACAAACATACGAGACGTTCAGACAAAACAAACGGGCCATTTTAAAAACAAGCTGAAAAAATGTGCTTTTTAAAATAAATACGAATTTAAAGTCTTATGGTCTAATTGATACACACGTGCACTGCTGATAAAGCCACGCGGAAAGTGTCTCTAAAACAAAATACGTTCTCGACAAAACCAACGACAGAGGCGGTGACGTAACAGTCAAACATCGGATGACACCACTACGTAAAACGTGTAGTATGAACGATATAGAAGAGATCCGAATAAGCTCTGCTAGCCGGATGCGGGTAAAATCGCCCGCGTCTTACCGTGGCTTTGGCTATGATGAACACGGACTCTTGACTCGCCAGACTGACGTCGGGATCCGCCTTCATAAGCGCTTTAATGCGGGACAGCGGTAACTTAGACAGCCGCTGGTTCTGGTTCTGGTTCTGGTTCTGCTGTGCGGCCGCCGCGGGCCCGGTCTCCGCGCTCCCTCCGTCCTCCTCCGGCTCGGTGCTTCTGTGCTCCTCTTCAGCTCCGCTGGGCTCCTGCTCGGGCTCCGCTTGAGCCGTGGAAGCCATTAACGCAGCTAATTCAAGTGTTTTAAAAACGAAACTTGCTCGAGTAACACTCCCGCCAAATCTGACTGTAAACACGAGATTTCCCCGCTGACGGCGGAAAGACGTCATCGGGTGACGTCACGTCAGCGAATCAAATCACTCCTTTGCGGCAATTATTTACGTGTATTTACACGTAGACAGAATATTCTAGGAATTAATTTTGAGGACAAAGCCACACTACTTTTAAAAAGGCGAAGAGCAACACTGCAGAGGATAAGTTTTGCATTTAAATTTTCAGATTACTTTAAAAAACAGACAAGACTTCTCACCTCATTCATAGTTAATTTGGGGTAACAATTAACTATGGATCCTTTCTGGTTTATTAGTTTGTAAACTGATCGTTATTGGGCCTATACTGAATTTCTTGCGAAAAATACTATGATGTACAATTTTCTTTATTAACTGCACTCAACCTATAGGGGCGCCAAAGCACGTTGTCTCAATGAAAGTGCTATGGCCTTTAAACATGACACACGCACGCACGCACGCACGCACGCACGCACACACACACACACACACACACACACACAAACACATAGAGAGAGAGAGAGAGCAATGGTCCTTTATTTTGGTCCTATGGTCCTATATCCTGATATCTCTGCTGTGTTATTTTTATTTATTCCGTAGATTTTATGTTTATAGTATTGCAATAGTTATTAAAACACTTGTTAATGCAATAGTTCTTTGTACAGTTCATCTGCTTTACAGAATTGGTTTGTGGTGAGGTGGGCAGGTATAAATGCATTTCATTACGTGCTTTATAATTGGATTGTGCCGGTCAGTGCGGTTTTAAAGACGTGTGTGTGTGTGCGCGCGCGGCCGTGTGTGTGTGTGTGTGTGTGTGTGTGTGTGTGTGTGTGTGTGTGTGTGTGTGTGAGTGTGTGAGAAAGATACAGAGAGGGGGAGAGCTTGTGCTCATCACTACATTCTTTCATACTGGCACCAACATGAAGGACCCACAACTACCAGGTAATGTTTGAATTCAATTAATTTCCATTGTGTTTGTTTGTGCATCACATACTTTTTGTAAATATATTAAATATCTTGGCAGTAGGAATTTTGTTGTTTTATACAATCACTCAATCAGTTGCAATACCGGTGAAGGAAGTTGGTGAATTCATGCTTTAGTAAATGAAGGTGACGGTGTAACTCGAATATTTTGAAAGTTTTTCTGGATGAAATCATAAATCTGACGGTACGTTTATACACCTCAGTGTTAATGTGGTACAATTTGTCGGCTATTGCTATCAAATCATATAGCCAACTAAAATAACAATTTAAATTACTGTTAGTATAAAGTACTCATCCATTTAGACTTTCAAACATAAGAATGTTGTAGAAGTACGTATGTATATTATGTGTGCTTGTATAAGAATATAAATACAAACATAATATTTACTGGATATACACAATTTTTATATCGGTCAAATGACAGTTAATGAACCTCATCATGCTGGTGATGAAACCACAATGTCTGGTGGTCGTTTTTGGCACGATGGGGAATTATTGATTTATTGAAAGTAGTTCAGAGGATGTCCTGATTATTTTTAGATGTGTGTCGCGTCTGCAACCTGTGATGTCTTAAACACTCTCCCGCTAATCCTCTCATCTTAAAGACTCTCCTCTGTCGTCAGACTAGTCCAACTCACAAATGAACTTATGCATTTGTAAATGCCTGTTCCAAAACCAACATGAGTCGAATTATCATGATTCAAGCAAACAATTAATCGTAAATGCTAATTTAACAGGATTCAACTCAAATGCCATTTTCGTTGTGTGTGTGTGTGTGTGTGTGTGTGTGTGTGTGTGTGTGTGTTACGGCCAAAAACGGTCTGGAGTGGGAAATAATCATATTTTTTCTTGATTTTGAATTTGGGTTGCAAGGGTAAAATGTCCTGCCAATTTCTGAATCAACTGAATTTTCATCATATTTATATCTGCTCAAGAATATTTGATTAATAAGCACTGAAGAATAGTTTCTGACCCCGAGTCGTGCTGTCCTCATTGTCTGACCCTGTACCAAAGCTTTCCTGCTGTGTCATGATCCCTGTGTGTCTCACAAACCATAAGCTCTTTCACACACACAGAAGGTCATGTGGAGTCTTCTGTGTTGCTACTTCGCTGCTTTTACATTTACATTTATGCATTGATTTATGGAAAGTGGTTCACATGATCAGTCAAACGCTGAATCAACGTCATTCTTTCCCCTCTTTCAACTCTACAACTGAGATTCCTAAGGAGAAGCTCTAGAAATGAAGTTACATTTTTGATACATCAAATGTCACTACAGTATGTATAACTTGATGTAATGTGAATAATTTAACCATGTCCAACTATCTCCCGATAGCCAGCTGGTTAATATTACTAGAACTCTATGTTTGAAGTGAAATGTTTGCTTTAAATGGGAAAATAAGATTAGGATAAAGGGTTTTATTACTGATGCACTTTATATTCCTTTTGTCCAATAATACAAACTACTGTAAGGACAACGCTTGACATGCACATGTATCGTTGGCAAGTGTGCCCGCTCTAATCAGCTGCTGGCAAAGCACATGTCAGAAATCACCTGTTGACAATCAGGTATCACATAAGGACATGCGAGTCGACTCATCGGGGCAAAGCTTTCCCTACGCCTTTTTTACCATATTACTGCTGATTTATGGTCTTGTCTCTACCTGACCATATTTCTCGCATAACTTTCACCAATAATTACTCCTCAAACACTCGCAATTTATTCTGCATTTGAGACTTGACTTGCTTTCCTGCTCACCAGTTCATAACAACTACAGACAGTCTTTTCTTTACAGTGTTTCACTGGACAGTGTATTTCTACTTATTAGATAAACTCAACAATAAAACGCTTCATGTTTATGACTAGTGTAACATCAGTCCTAATGTAAGAAAAGTCTTTCGAATAAACGTTGTAGTTTTAAGTTCTTTATAAGAATTATTATTTAAGTTTTATCTTGTACAAAGTAACTTTATAAGCTGTATTCTGTACTTTCTACAGGGGTGTAAAGAGTACCAGACAGCCATACTTGTGTAAAAGTACAGATACTTACAGTAAAAATCACTCCAATACAAGTAACAAGTCACCAATTTCAAAAAGACTTGAGTCAAAGTAGCAAATGTCCAATTTTAAAAGAACTTAAGTATTAAGAAGTATTTTTATTTGTACTCAATATAGCCCCCCCCCCCAAAAAAAAAGAAATGTGAAAACAAACTATTGTTTTCTAAGACAGAAACAAAATTAAACCTCAATGTTTGAAAACTGGTAGAACAAAGTAGATAAAAAGAACAAAAAGTCAGTCTCAATCACTTAAATTTGCAAGTAGACATAAAATAAAATGATTAATCTGATTAGTAAATTATATATTATATGTGTAGCAGGGCCACCGGTTCATGGAGACACAGGAGGCGGAGACGTGGGTATGAAGATACAAAAGATGTTTTATTTAAACACAAAATTAATAAAAAGACAACACACACGCACGCGCACTCGGTATACACCCACTCACACGTCTCACTCAACCACCAGACCGACGCGGTTCGGTCAGAGGCGTGCTTGTGGGCGTGGGCCCGACGCACTTCGGTTCACGCACATATACACGCATACACACACACACACACACAAGCACGTTCGGGAATGATGCGCCTTGTTTCCCGCTCATGTACACATCCACACACACAAGCACGTTCGGGAACGATACGCTTCGATTCACGCACATGTACACACATACACGCACACAAGCACGTTCGGGAACGATGCGCTTCAATTCACACACATGTACACACATACACACAAGCACGTTCCGACAGCCCCGTGGACCGAATAAGGTGAGAAACCGATGACACAAGGGGTTAAATCAACAGGGGGAACAATGAAACACAGAATCCACCACTTGGGGTGGCAGGAGGCAGCATCCCGTCCAGCACAGGCCCACCCCAGACGGACTAGCGGCGCCGTGTGGTCGCCCGTTCTCTTGAAGCCTCTGCGCGTCTTCCAGTATAACAAGCCTCGCGCCGCCACAAGGGCACAGGATCGATATATTTACTCCAGTGCGTGAACCACGCACTCACGGGATCCTAATATGGTCCTCGCGTCGCTTCACTGCCGTGCAAGAACCAACCGGCGTCCCAGGCACAAATCACGACCGCGGGAAATCAAAACAGCGCCGCACTTTCGAAGGCACCGCTCCCCACACAGCGAAACACTGCGTGAGCAAGCAGTCGCGGCGTTCACAGCTTGCACGCCATGACGGACCCGGTGGTGTCAATCAACAGAACTCAGGTGTCCCTAGAGCGCCTTTAATAAACTACCGGTCCCTTTAATTGGCCGGCCGGCCGCCAAATCTGCGGGCGGGGTATCCGTCAGCTTTACTACATATGTATTATATAAAGTTATATTTATGTTCTTGTGGTTTCTAATTCACAAATAGCGTCCATTACCTTCAGCAGCCTAAAGATGGCGATATTCGCCTCGTCCGCCTAAGAAAGTAACCGCGGTATAAATCGATTCCGGCTTGTCGCGCACAATTACAATGTAACGAGTAACAATAAGTGTTCGTTCATATGTAGTGGAGTGAAAAGTACTGCTACGCAATCAGAAATGCAGTGGAGTAGAGAGTAAAAGTTGCTTACATTTTTGATACTCAGTACAAGTACGAAGTAGCCAAAAACATAATTAAAGTAACCAAGTACATTTACTCAAGTACCTTACACCCCTGACTTTCTAACACTTGTCTATTATTCTTTCTTTACTTAAAAGGTACCAAAGCACTCAGTGTGTGGGCAAAACGACATGGTGCGAAAAAGGGCAAGAAGGATCAACCCAAAGCTGATCCAACACCCACCCATACAGAACGAAAAGTGCCATTATTAACACCCGAGCAGCGGGCGAAGCAGACTGCTTTCGAGAGGGTGGTCTATGACATGGCCCATAATGAGCGCATCATCAGTGACATCATGCTGGGTCGGAGGATCGCTTTCTATGAGCTCAGAGGAGAAATCGGAACCGGGAATTTCTCTCAGGTCAAACTGGCCGTTCACGCATTGACTAAAGGTGAGACAATGTCCAGTACCGCTTGTGTGTGTGTGTGTGATGAATGGCCTAAATACATGGCACACATTCCTAGTAATCAAAGCTGGCCCATTCACCTCAGATTCCTTTCCTAAAGTAGTCTGAAATACTATCTGAGGCTTTTTTTTCTGTGCAACACGTGTTCTTTCACGTGTCAGTAAGCACACACTGATTCGCAATCCGGAGATTTAGAGAAGCCCCCGATGATCCCCATCAATCTCTCAAGATTTGGATCGGGGTGAAATTAAAATTGTGATTGTCTTTTTCTCTCAGAACGTGTCGCCGTGAAGATCCTCAATAAATCCCGTCTCGACAAGAAGTCGCAGGCATTATATATCTCAGAGATTGTCTGCATGGAAAAACTCTCCCATCCAAACATCGTGCGTCTGTACGAGGTGCTGGAGACCAGCAAACACCTGTACCTCGCCATGGAGTACGGCAGTGGAGGAGACCTATTCTCCCGCATAACCAGCAGGGGGCGCCTCTCTGACCTGGAGAGCAAAGTCATCTTCGCCCAAATCATTTCAGCAATCAAACACATGGTGAGTAAAATGGAGTGGTGTTATAGATGTGTGTTTATAGAAAATAATTTTATTTTTAACTCACTTTAAATATTTTATTTTAACCCTTATTTTCCTTCGCAGTTGTGCAACGACTTACTGTATTGTATCTCAAAATTGCTTAATTTCACTCACTTAGAGACGGTCCCATTTACAAGATCGAGAAGGGCTTTTATTATGAAAATAAAAATACACAGAATAAACCGCCACGCTGGGGAAGCACGTAGACCCAGAAGACAGACTCAATTTTCTAAAAGTCAAACAAATACAGACACAAGTATTAAGAGAAGCCTACTAACCAGCTTGATATCTTTGCGTGACATGACTAACAACACCGAACTTAAGGCAAGGGTTTAAGTATTGACACGCGGGAGAAAACAGCTAAGTGGTATTAAAAAAACAATATAAATAAATAATTATAAATAAACTCATTAAATTAATGGTAGAGCAGAGGTGTACATTAAAAATTTTTTATGAATAAGTATAAAATGACAAATTAAAAGGGGTGAGGTGCACTAAGCACAAAAATCAAAACACAAAAAACTAAATTCTGTAGCTGAAATTTGAGATCTTTTCAAATTCAAAAGATTTGAACATAAAACTAGTCTCCGTCAGATCAGAGAAGCAGACGATGTGACTGTTACTCGAGAGAGAAGACAGACCTTATGATAAAATAAAATCTTGAATAAAATGGTAAAATCCAGAAATAACATCTTGGCCATATTGTTTGCACATGTGCATGACGTCTTGCTTTCATCTGTCGCGGTTTGTGTGTTTAAAAAATGAAGTGCTGCATCAATTTCGAGCAAGATTGATGGTTTTCATGTGTAGAAAAGTGGGTGAAGCCAACAATTTCACGCATTCTTATTAGAAACAGTGTATTGCTGCTGATTGCAGTCATGTTGCAAGATTATTAAATACTTTTAAATGAATAAATCCCATATTGACACAGTTATTTTCAGTGCTTTATTGTTTGTTAAAGTTTATTTTAAACATTTCTGCGTCACACATTTATTTCACTTGTGTGTGTGTGTGTGTGTGTGTGTGTGTGTGTCAATACTTTATAAAATATACTTTAACTTAGCTTTGTGTTTTGTAGTTCATAACTATTTGACAAAATAATCCAACTAATAATTATATAATAATAATAAAGGAGTTTCATGGAGATGTCCTTTTGTATTCCAGCATGAAAACAATATCGTCCATCGGGATCTGAAAGCCGAAAATATATTCTACACCACGTGCTACTGCATCAAAGTGGGAGATTTTGGGTTCAGCATCGTCAGCGAGCCGACTGAAACTCTCACCACGTTCTGTGGCTCGCCGCCATACGCCGCGCCTGAGCTGTTCAGAGAGAAAAGCTACGTGGGACGGCACGTGGACATCTGGGCACTGGGGGTCCTGCTGTATTTCATGGTCACCGCCACCATGCCTTTCTATGCCGACAATTTGGGGCGACTGAAGCGCTGCATCCTGCAGGGGGCGTACAGCATCCCAGACTACGTCCCAGACTCGTGCCAACTGGCCATCAAAGGCATGCTGAGACCCGTACCTGTGGACCGCACCACCATCTCACAGCTGGCCATGTGTTCCTGGATGAGGGGCATCGATTACCCCAAAGCCTACTCCTCCATCAGCTCGACTCCCAGTCACCTCATCGACCCCGCCAGGAGCTTGAGCGTGGAGGAGCAGGAGGTCAGAGCAGCCCTGAATGAGCTGGGTATCAGTGCCACACATCTACACAACAACACCTGTAAGGATTCCCGCAGCCCGATCACAGGCATCTATCGAATCCTGCTGCACCGCGTTCAAAAGAGGAGGTCAGTGGAGGCTGTGGGATACTCGGCCATGTACCCGGAGGATTTCGATAGCATGACTTACTGGACAAACAGTGCGGTTGCCAAGCACAACTCGTCATCGGTGTGTAATGTCTTATAGTGTCTTGGAGGTAGCACATGCGTGATGCCAAGAATCAGGGAGGAAATTACAACTGTGGATTTGGTTCGCTTGTTATCTGCTGATAGTTCGAGGCCAAACTTACACACACTCACACATACTCACGCGTAATAAAAAAAACCTCATTCAATTTGTAAAAACCTTTTAACTAAAATTATTTACTATGGTTCTGTTATACCATATTATAATAAAATTGTAGCAGTAAATGTGAAAAAAAAAAAGATTTAAAAATACGTTTTACTATCTCATGGTTAGTGCAAAAGTGGGTTGTTTTTCCAGTGTACGATAAATAAAAAAAACAAATAACCAATTTATATATATTTCAAATCCACACACATTTTTTTGTTGTTTATTTACACTTTATAAACCTATATTTTGTACAGTTTTGACAAATTGCCAAGTGCAGTGTTGTATTGTAGCCAGAAAGACCATTATTTTGACATTTTTTGTATTATAAAAATTTGACTACATGATTTTGTCAGCGGTCATTTCAGGCCAGACTCCCCGGGAATGTTCGGTTTGTGTTAATAAACAGGCTTTTGTAACTGGCTGTTCTGACTTACGTAACTATACGCCTCCATTTGCATCATTATCTGTGTGTTTGGAAATGCCCTTCACATGAGAGCTTTGCGTAATTGAACTCCTCTCCATCTGCCGCTACTGAATTAGCTGGATGCTACTTACGTAGTAATTATTTACTAATCTCAGTCCAAGAGCATGACGTCAAGGAATAATGACATGCTCACCGGTTTACACCAACTAGTGTGTGATTTATATAAAGCCTATAGTATCAGCAATAGCTTTAATCCTTTTACAGTAGTGACGTTACTGTACGTAGGTAGCAATCCATGAAGCAGAATAGATTCCCTTCATCTCGATTATTTCTTTGAATAAGAATGGTTGATACTTTGCCAATTATTTTAAAAATTCATTTTATGTAACAATGGATTTTTTTCTATTTAATTATTTTGAAAAGAATTGTCACTTCAACAAATGTCCGTTTCTATTAAAGCAAACAATTTCCTGAACCGACTAATCCGGGCCATCCGTTCACCGTTTGACCGGAGCAAGAGTTTGTTTTGTGCAGCCAGAAATAAGTCCTTAAAGAAATAAGTCTTTATGTCTTGCTCATAATTTGTGCTTCACCAGCACTGCCCAACACTGACGGTGTTACCACAATGATTGTAGATAGAGTTGGAATGGCATAAAAAATGCTGTTGTAAAGATACAAAAAAATACAGTCTTCTTTTTTCAAAAAGAAAAAAAAACGAGGGGGAAAAGAGAAAAATAAGTCTAGACAAAACTCTAAATCTCAGCGAGGAAATTGTAGACTGTACAGAATGTACTATTCAGCTAAATCTCAACGATGATGCTTCCTCTGTATCTTCCTCCCGTTTAAGCATTACTTGCAGCCATTTTATATCCTGAAAACACCCAGGAATGCACCATCTTAATGGTGGTGCCAACATCTCAAACTTAATCCAGCAATATTTTTTTATACTTTTAACAGAATAACTCAAACAGAAATTATGTAATTTGCACAAACTTTGACAAACACATGAGTGCTGAAACAAGCAAAAAAAAAAAAAAGCTGGACAAACTGAGCGTGATGCCATTGGTGATAGAACTTCCCAATATGGCTTCTGAACTACTCAATTGTGTGTGGTAAGTACACAACAAACTACGTTAAACTGACTTTGTAGCTATTTTCACAATTTGTCAATAGTTCTTAGAAGTTCCCTTTCATAGTCAGGTCACTTCGACTCAGTCAGAGACCTGACTATGGGACATCGATGCGTTAGCCATTCGTGTTTATTCTTACGAACCGGCCATTGAACGGTCAAGTTCAATGGCTGCATGAATTTGCATGCCACCTCTGACCCGTACCAGCTGGTATAAAAGGGCGGTGGCGTGCCACATGCAAATACCTTTCAGATGATTGAAGCCAGATCGTCGTTTCATCTCTGCAACCAACTCGATAAGGCTCTTCGTTGGAACTCTGCAGTAATCCAAGCTGGTTTTCGCTCCTCCGAAAAGACCCCGGAAGCAGTTGAAAACTCCTTGTTACATCGGCGAAGAGTTTTTATCTGAAAGAGCTCCAGAGCGTTCGACACGTCCTTTTAAGGATGGAGTCACGCTTGTGCAAATCTTCTGATTGCGGTAAGTGGCTGTCGCCGTCGGATGAGCACGAGCGCTGCGTCCGCTGTTTGGGTGCGGCGCATGCAGATGCGGCGCTCGTGTCGAGTTCGTGCTCGGTGTGTGAACGCATGCCGATCGTGACACTGCGGAAGAGCTGCAGCCACAGCGCCCACAGCCCCTTCGCGGCTGGATGATTGGTGCCCGGCGCGTCCATCGGATAAGCAGCCGAGGACGGCCCGGGTTCCGTTCTTTCCCGAGCTACACGAGGAGCTGACCAAGACGTGGCAAGCCCCCCTGGTGGCACGCTCGCGTGTTGGCAGTGACTCCTTACTCACTTTCCCGGGGCTATTTGGACTTTCCCACCACGGAACGGGCTATCGCGACCATTTTGTGTCTGAAAGTAGCCGCTTCCTGGAGGGACCGTCCAAGGCTTCCAGGCAAGTCAGCAAAGATCCTGTACGCACTAAACGCTAAGGGCTATGCTTACAATGGCCAGACCGCATCCGCGCTCCACGCACTGTCGGCTATTGCCGTTTACCAGGCACAGTTGCTGGCGGAGCTCGGAGGGGAAGCAGCGGCCCCTGATTTGGTTCAGGAAGTGCGTGTGACTACCGACCTTATCCTACGGGCAGCCAAGGTCGCAGCACGCACGACAGGGGCGTCGATGGCAACTCGGGTGGTTCAGGAGCTCCACCAATGGCTCGATCTCTCAGACATGCCGAGCGCAGATAGGAACCAGTTCCTAAATGCGCCCATCTCTAGGTCGGGCCTCTTTGGCGACACGGTGGAGCAGCTGTGCAAACAGTTCTCCACCCTCCAGCTGCAGACTAAAGTTATTTCGCATGTCTTTTCCAGGCCCATGGCGAAAGCATCTCCAGCTGGAAGGCGTCGGAGACGCCCAGTGACTGCGGCTGAGGTCCCTCAGCCCCCGGCACCACCGCCGCAGCAGAGGAGCAGATCTCGCCGCAAGAGGGTGGCGCGCTCCGAATCCAGGTCAGCAAGAGACGCCAAACGGCCTCCCTTCCGATCCTGATGTGTTCGGAGTGGAGGGAGCAGAGCAGGGAGTATGGTTGAGCTCCGACAATCGAGCCACCACTGTCGAAGTCCATCCACAGGTGGACACAGAAGTGGGGCTACCACCTATGGTGTTAGCCAACTTTTCAGTAAAAGACAGATGCACCCACACTCACACTCCCTCCACTCCTACCGAGGAACAGAGGCCTCTTCTGTTCCCTCGCGGGTCGAGTTGTCCGCTAACACCGGATATTCCCTGCGCGGTTGAAGGTCGGGGGTCATGCTCTCCTCTGTCTTGGGGGAGAGAGACCCCCTACTCACCAGGTCGGTCGAGGAGCAGGCTCCGGCCGGCTCCTCCCGATATGGTGAGAGGTCGGTTGTCAGACGGCCTCCGGCTGCCTGCAGACTCAGACGGGATGCGGAACGCCCTCGCCTCACGGCCAGGAGTCACCTGCCTCAAGCTCTCCCCAGGGGAGACTCCCGTCAGAGCCCCGGCCCCCCCAGACCCCGGTCTCGGGGACCCCACGGCCTCGTTGATCCCCCTCAGACGGTACTTGACGGAATGGCACGCCCTTCCTCGTCCGTCCCCCTGGGTGATCTGAACCGTGAGACTCGGCTACGCTCTGCAGTTCGCCCGCCGGCCTCCGGTATTTCGGGCGTCCTCACCACTCATGTGGGTCTGAGAGACGCTCTCGTATTAAGGACAGAGGTTTCCTCGCTGCTAGCGAAGGGCGCCATCGAGGTGGTGCCCCCAGTCGAGACGAGGAGCGGGCTTTACCACCCGTACTTCGTGGTCCCCAAGAAGACCGGCGGTATGCGGCCCATTTTGGATCTGAGGTCCCTGAACGGCTACCTTCACAGGTTTTTGTTCAGGATGTTGACCCAGAGGAACATTCTGAGGGCAGTTCAACCCCAGGATTGGTTCGCCGCTATCGACCTTCAAGACGCGTGCTTTCATGTCTCGATCTTGCCCCGGCACAAGCCTTGTCTGCGCTTTGCTTTCGAGGGCCGAGCATCCAATGCATCCAACACGGGGTGGGGAGCAGTGTGCAACGGCCGCAGAGTTTCTGGCCGTCGGTCGGGTTCTCGCCTCCAGTGGCACGTCAACATGCCCAACTCAGTTGGGCAAGGCCGAGGGTAGCATGTGCTGGTCAAGTCAGACAGCGTAGTTGCAGTAGCTATCAACCGTCAAGGCGGTTTAAGCTCGCACCACTTGAACAAGCTCGCACGTTCCCTCTGGCTGTGGTGTCTGTCGAGACTCAGGTCTCTGGTGGCAGTCCACATTCCAGGCATCCTCAACACAGCCGCGGATGCACTGTCGAGGCAGGGCCCCGCCCCTGGCGAATGGTGGCTGAACCCTCAAGTGGTGACAGAGGTGTGGGAGGAATTCGGTCTGGAATAGATCTCTTTGCCTCAGACGAATCGACCCACTGTCCACTCTGGTTGGCGCTAACCGAGGCGCCACTCGGTGTAAACGCGTTTGCCCACCCATGGCCTCACCACATGAGGAAGTACGCCTTCCCGCCAGTTACCCTGATTCACCAGCTACTGGGTCGAGTCAGGAAGGAGGGTCATCAGGTTCTCTTGATCGCCCCTTATTGGCCCGACAAGACCTGGACGTCAGATCTCATGGATCTCGTCACGTCCCCTCTGAGGCAGTTACCTTTGAGAGCGGACCTCCTCTCACAAGCACAGGGCTCGCTCTGACACCCATGACCAGACCTCTGGAACCTCCATGTCTGGCCGCGGGACGGGTCACCTCGTTAGACGATCTGCCACGGTCGGTACAGGACACTATCGCTCAGGCACGTGCACCGTCTACAAGACGATTGTACGACCTGAAGTGGCAGACCTTCGTCACCTGGTGCCGCCAGAAAAACGAAAATCCACTGAGTTGCCCCGTCGGTATGGTTCTCTCGTTTCTCCAGCAGAAACTTGAGGAAAGCGTGGCCCCTTCCACTCTGAGAGTCTATGTGGCCGCGATATCCGCTGCACATGACCTCATCGAGGGGAAGACGGTAGGCCAGCACGACCTGACGACTAGGTTTCTAAGAGGTGCTAGAAGGGTTCGCCCTTACAGACCTCCCCCGACCCCGGTGTGGGATTTGAGCTTGGTGTTTGGTGGGATTTGAGCTCCCCCCTTCGAGCCGCTAGAGACTACGAGTCTCAGGCTGCTCACACTGAAGGCCTCGCTCTTACTAGCATTGGCCTCAGTGAAACGGGTCGGGGACCTAGAGGCGTTCTCTGCAGATCATCCGTGCCTGACCTTTGGCCCTGGAGACTCACACTTAGTGCTGAGACCCAGGCCCGGTTACATGCCCAAAGTGCCCGCTACCCCCTTCAGGGATTAGGTAGTGACGTTGCAGGCCCTCCCCGCTGGGGAGCAAGACCTGGCCGGTCACCCACTGTTCCCAGTCCGCGCTATACGCCCATACTTACGGCGCACATGGAGCTTCAGAAGCTCGCAACAGCTCTTTGTCTGCTATGGTGGTCGACAGAAAGGGAATGCCGTCACCAAGCAGAGACTCTCGCACTGGATCGTTGACGCGATTAAGTTCGCATATCACGTTCGTAAGTTGCCTTGCCCGCTGAACGTGAGAGCCCACTCCACCAGGAGCGTGGCCTCGTCGATCGCAGTGGCAAGGGGGGTCTCTCTAGCAGACATATGCAGAGCTACCGGCTGGGCTACACTCAACACCTTTATTCGGTTCTACGAACTGGATAAGGCGTCGGTATCCACGCAGGTGCTATCCGTAGTGTAGGGCAATACCGACACGGTGTAGGCCTGCAGGAGCAAACCCCAGTTTTGGGGCCCAGTCTCCCGCCTTAGTGTTTCCTCTACCCTCGAGCTAGGCTAGGAACACGCCCAGTCCGCTCTACACACTAGGGGTCGCGGCCGACGGAGGGCCGGCCTCTGTTTCCGCTGACGGGCAATCAGGCGAAATGAGGAGTTCCTTGGTGCCACCGAGTCCAGACTAGCGAGGAGTCCTAGTTCTGACTGCGTGTGTGTTTTCTTCCTCAGGCGATACTCACCGAGTTATTACGCCTGTGTTTCCCGAAGGGATGAGGTCGAGTAGTAGGGCTACGCTCTCCTCCCTCTCCCGAGCCTACTCTGTCCTCGACAGACAATGGGCTTCTTTCGAAGAGTGACATTGTGAAAAAAATAAATAAAATAAAACCTATTATGTAATGGAGAAAGTTTTAATTGACAACTGGATAAAAGATTACCCCACACTTTTCTTCCAATATGGTGGCTTTGTTGTTGTGAATATGGGGCCTCAATATGATGGATTTTTCCCAAAAACACACTTGTAAAATAATTGGTTGAAATTTTTTGGATTGATAATGATACTATCCAAATTCCCAGATACATTTTTTTCTATTAAAAAATGTTACAATTTTTCTCTTAATGTTAAACTCTGAAAATTATAATGTACCTACTATATGCATGTTAAAAATACCATTTGCAGGTACCTTTGACCTGGATTTGACCCACAAACATATTTTTAGCATGAATTAGGGTTAAATCTGGAACAATCAGGATATCCATCACAAGAAGACTACGTATATATTTATACTTTCTGACTGGTTTAATAATGGCATACTTCTGGTTTCATGCTATTAGAGACCGTGGTGTGTTGCTTTTCTACTCTGGCTTTCACAGTTGTAATGGATGCCAGACTGCTGCTTGTAGCGTTACTAAAATGTTACAATGATCTGCCACTTTTAAACATTCCAAGCAAACTGTTGTAGGGAAACGATACTTCTCAAATACAATTTCAAAAAATGTGACAAAAAGAAAACTATTTCAGGAATATATATAGAATTTCTTGTCCCAGAAAAAATTCTAATTTGTGGGTTAGATAAAAGTTTTATCAGTTTACTCCATATGTTAATTCTTAATGGTTCAGATAGTTTGATGAGATTCTTGGAAGTGTGTGTGAGTGCTCTAGTCTTACGCTTAGGTTTTGAAGCCTGTTATGGACCTCAATTTAATCTGTGTTTATCTGCCAATTTGCCTTCGCAAATCTGTATAGAAGAAGATGAAGAAAGTCCTTTATTCGTCCCACAGTGGGGAAATTTCCTTGATACAGCAGCACTAAAAAACACGAGCAGCATCCAAAGTGTACAGTATACAGCTTAAATACAGTTAAATGAGATTATAGAAAGTTATAGAATATAAAAAAAATTACAAAAATTATACACACATGGAAAAACACTCTATTACTTTATTTTGTGCAATTAGTTATTGCACAGAATAAAGTAAAGTTATTGCACAGTTCAGTCGATACGGATATTGCACAGAATAAAGTAGAGTTATTGCACAGATCACTGGGAGCAGCTCGGTTTGTAAAATCTTACAGCAGCAGGTAGAAACCACCTGCGATGTCGCTTCTTCAGACACTTAGGATGTTTCAGTCTGTCCCTTAAGGAGCTGCTCAGTACTGTCTCATACAGCGGGTGGCCATCGTTCTCCATCATGGATTATAGCTTAGTTACCATCCTCCTTTCTCCCACCTCCTGTATTGATTCAAGAGGTAGCCCAAGAACGGAGATAGCCCTCTTGACCAGCTTCTCCAGTCACCTCCTGTCTGCTGCTGCACCAGCAGACCACTCCGTAAAAGATGGCTGATGCCACCACATAGTCATAAAAAAGTGGTCCCTGGACTCCTAAAGACCTCAGTCTCCTTAGTAAATATAGTCTGCTCTGACCCTTTTTGTACAGTGCTTCTGTATTGTGCGACCAGTCCAGTTTTTATGTTGAGGTGAACACCCAAGTATTTGTAGGAATATCCCTCAATATCCCTTCCTTGGATGTCCACCAGTACTAATGCCTGGAAGTGTGTGTGCCTACGGAAGTCTACCACCAGCTCCTTCGTCTTTCCTGCATTGATTTGGAGGTAGTTACGCTGGAACCAGTCTACGAAGTTCTGAGTCAGTTCTCTGTAATCTCTGTCATCATCATCCTTGATTAATCCGACAATGTCAGAATCATCAGAGAACTGCAGGTGACATGATGCTGTGTTGGACTGGAAGTCAGCGGTGTAAACAGAAACGGAGCCAGAACTGTTCCCTGTGGTGCTCCTGTGTTGCAGACAGCCATATCAGACTCACAGTGCCGGGCCCTCACATACGGCAGTCGATTCCAGAGGTAGTCCAATGTCTATGCAGACAGATAGTATATGTACTAAATGTAATAGTTTGATAATGTGTTTTCCCCAATTTTATTTATAAGTGCTAGGTCTCTGCTGGTTTACCCACTTTATCCAAAATAGAAACGTTGTTTTTTTTTTTTTTTGTTTGTTTTTTTTGTGATAAAATATGTAAAATGTATAAAATGTTAATACTAAGAACTGTACTCTCATTTTACTCACTAAAATATAAAATACTTTAAATATGATAACACAAGTGTTTGATGAACCAGATCAATGGTTTGATTGCCAAAGAAAGCATTAAAATGTTGGATTGATAGCAAAAAAAACTGTAATTCAATGTAAGTCATTTTGGATAAAGCATCGGCTAAATGCCTGAGAGCATTTAAGTATTTTTGGGTTATCACCGCATGAAAAGAATCCTGGTGATTAAATGATTATAATGGAAATATTAAAAATTGTAGGCCAAAAGATTTCACCCCAGATTGTCTTGATAACTGTATTATGGAGCTTATACTTGTTTGTTTTTCAGTTAAGTGAAGGAATTCCTAAAAGTTTTGGCAAGCGAATCAATGCAAACAGCGCTGGACTATATTGACTTTCCTAAGATTAGCCAAGCAATATATTGACAGAAAAAAACCCACAAAAAACACTGTCCCCTTTTTATATCTTTCAGTTGCATTCAGCTTCCTGCTTCTTTAATTAAAAACATCTATCGTCACACAAAGCTCAGCATCAATCCTCCTGAATGAACTCTTCCAAATCCTTCCTCAATGTTAAAAACATGGTGAAGATTTACTGTCCTCAGAACACTTTGTTTCTGTTTCTTTCTTTGTCAATTCAGCTTTTTTTTTTTTTGAGGAAATTTCACAACACTTGTTCATTCTTTGTGCAGAAACTGTTGCAGCTTGTATCGCTCAGGTTCTTTTTTTCTACACTGATTGGCAGTTTCTACACGTCTGGTAAATGTTTCGTCATAGTTTATTGGTTCATTGTTCCTGGCATGTTCTCACATGTAGTAACACACAATGCACTATGATAAATCCCACATAAACACTTGCGATAAATGAAATGCCACAATTCAAAATGCACATAGTACTTGAATACACTGAAATACATACATATATACATTTATATATATATATATATATATATATATATATATATATATATATAATAAAACCTTTACAAGTCTCTTTCCGTGTGGATACTGCAAATAAAAAATTATATATATATCGTTACACTGTATATCTATGTGTGCATATGTGTGTGCGCCTTTAACTTATATATTAGTTATTTTAATATTTTAAATGTGTGTTGCTATTTGTCAAGTGCTGTTTGTTTTATGTGTTCAAGTTCCTTTCATTTCCGGTGAGAAGTTTCCCATATTTCCAAAGAACATGAGTAGAATGTGGCATTACTTTCACTCTCCAAAAATGTATAATCTATACCTTAAAAAGAGACGCTCCAGGAGTTGAAGGGGTGAAAACGGATAGAGCGGCAGCACTTGCAGAGCTCTCGATACCCTGGGCATCAGTGTCATGGTAGAAGGTTGATTCAGTGTTATGGATTCAACCTATTGTGTCTTTTGTGAATCGAGAATTTTTCTACTGGGATTTAAAACATATTTAGAAAGAAAGAAAGAAAGAAAGTGAGGTGACGGCAATATGGCCACTAGGGACCATACTGAATTGGTGCTCTGCATTTAACCCATCCGTGAAAGTGCACATACACACAGTGAAGTGAACACACACACCCGGAGCAGTGGGCAGCCTAAGCCGTGGCGCCCGGGGGGCATGTGGGGTTCAGTGTCTTGCCCAAGGACACTTCGTTGCAGAACCAGTGGTAGAGGGGATTCGAATCTGCAACCTCTCGGACACGAGTCCATGTCCCCTACCACTGGACCACAACTCCCCACAATTTAACTATCAATCTAAAGCTAACCATCCTACATACCAGCCTACCTACCTACCTAACTTTAGGAGTTTAGGAAGAGCCACTCCAAGGACAAAGAACCCTTTTAGTTGGGTCTGTTGAGGTGTAGTGGGTAGGTCTTTGCTGGAGCCGGAGGTGAGGCAGGTGGGCTCACAACATAGCTAGAGATGCGCTTTGAAACATAAAAATGACTACAAACAGGCATTATTTTAATCTTATTCTAGACATTATAAATATTATTCTCAAATAAATACATTTAAATTAAAAAAATTTCAATATAATAAAAAAAAACTCTTCATATAACTATTCAAGTTAGAAATATGAATATGCTGCAAACAATTGTGACCGAATAATTAAAAAATTTAACATTGTTTAAATTTAACATTTTAAATTATTCAAATGTTCTTATAATTTAGCACATCATAAATTACCCACCCATTTTATCAATACTGATATAGTATTATTGATAGAGATAACAGTCTCTGTGATGTGTCCAGTCTTTACTGGAGAATGAAAACCAGACATGACATTGGGATGCTGATGAGAGCAGACCACATGCAAAGTCCCTCGAGGAACGCCAGCAGAGTGCAGGAGGAAACTTGGGAACACTGGGGGTCAGCTAGTATAAAGCGGAGAATACAGAAATGTGAATCTCTCTGTTATGAATTGGATCCAGATTAATAGATTGATTGACATAAGTCAGTAGCGATTATATAGGGAGAAGGCGACTACAAAGTTGTGCCAACAGACAACTAGATGACAACTAGAGTTGATAATCAGGATGTAATTTAAAGCAACATGTACATCTGGACAAGAAGGGTCCTTTATGTTGTTTTTATCATGTGAAGATTTATTGTGCTTAAAGCATAGAACACATTTCAAAATAGCAGCTGCAGACCCTTAACTTTTATTTATTGTGTTACCTCTGGATAGTCTCCGTTGTTACTTTACAGTTGTTCTTTTTTAGATTTATGAAGCAAGAATTAGTTTTATATTATTTTAATCCAAGATTTTCTCCTGGAGAGAAAACCTGCTTTTCTGTGGAGATGCTTAATATTTAACACTGGATTTTGTCCACTGAATTTATTGACACTTGTCCAGACGCTTGTCCAAATAAAATTGGGTGACTTATTACACTACCTACTACACTACTACAGAAAAATCAAGTTTTTCCGCATCTCCTACTTCATGAAAGGGTGTTAGTTCGGTAGGTAAGTTCACACAAAACCATCTCTGTCTTCAATTTCTCGACCTACTGTTGTTCTCGATCCATAAGACTGTAATTCATCTTTAAAACCATTGCGATATTTTAAACAAATCTCGAGAGAATTCAGTGCGTTTATTGAAAAGCCATGAAGCCAAAACCTCCATAAAAGATCAGAAAAACTTAATAAACGTTATCCACATGACTTCAGAGCTCTTTGTGAAACAATCTGAGCAAAGATATTGTGTGAAAAAACATGCTTTATAGATCTAGTTAAAAAACATAAAATGCGCAGTTGTACTGGTGAAGGAATCAAAGCCTCGTTTTGGGAACGTCTGGAACTAAAAGAATTGTAATAAAAAAATGAGCACGCACATTGGACCACAAAGTGGTAAATAAATTAGAACAGGGAATTCTACCACTAGCACTAATTGTAGGTTAAATAGTGTTAGAATCTGTTATACAATGCATCCCTAGTTGCAAGCTTAAAACATTATACACTCTTTATACTTTTAATGTTTAATGTTCAGTCTAACCTTTAAACATTGTAGTTTGGCCCTGACAAATTAAAACTTACTTTTATTAGTAATCATTAGTTATTACTTTTATTAGTTTATAAGTAATGTATTAATAAAAATAATCCTTTTTTGTAAGAATTTAACACACCTAGTTCAGTATGACTTCAAATTCAAATATGACTTTACAACTTTACAGTACTTCTGACATATTTGTAAAAATTGTGCATTTAGATTCAAATGTTGTCAAAGATGTGAAGTATTATTGTAACTAAATGAAGAATGCTCTAACACTTGTGCTCCACAACATTTTGGAGGCTTCTTTTTCAAGAATCAAGCAAAGGCCTCACACTGGTTTACGGTTTCACGACTATAGAATGTAAGAAACATGGATGTAGTGTTGGTGATGTGTTAGTACTGTAGGTTATGAGGAAAACATTTAAATCTCAATGCAGTGCAATGCCTGTTGTCATCTTGGAAGTGCAGTGCACTTTAAATCCCAATCCATGATATTACAAGAAGATTCAAAAGGCGTCACGGGTGGCTGAATGGAGGACCCACATGAACAGTATGGACACGGCCATCACAAAGGGTTAACAGGGTTTAATTCCAAGGTCAGGCAGGCAGAGGTCGGTACACAGAGATCAAGTACAACAAGGGTTATGCAAAAGGCAGTCCAGAAAATTGGGCACGCGTTAGGATCAACAAGCAGAACAAGACAAGAATTAATAGGCAAACGGGGGTAAACAAGGCTAGAGCAATGGTCAAAATCCATGCAAGACAAGATGCAAAAACGCTGGATGACAACATAACTGACAATTTAGCAAAGGTGAAGTCAAAAACAGGTGCTTAAATACAGAACGTGTTTGCAAAATGATTACAACTGGACCGAAAAACATACGAAGCGCAATTGCGGGGAAAACCGGAAGTAACGATAATACCAAATACCAAAAGTATCAAAATAAAATTTGTGATGGCCTAAAGCCAAATCTATTGGCTCTCTTTTTAGAGACAACCACAAGTGTGGGATCGATGGATTTTTAGAATGTTCGTGAACAAACATCCGACGCATTGTGGAAGCAGACGAGAGGTCGTGGGGTGGGAGGCTGATGTTTTACAGGTTAGGGAGATGTTAATGCTTTGTCGTCACAGTTTAACCTCTATACTGTCACATGATTTATTGAGCGTGAGCTTGAACTCTAGACTTTCAATTGTTGGTCCCTGAGGACTTTTAATATGAACCGTGCTTGTTTTCCTGTTGAACAAATCCTTAGGATTCCAGTTTTCGATTAATCATTAGTATCATGTTACCTTTAATCATAAGCTGCTACAGTAATTCATCATCATCATCATCATCGTCATCATTGGCTGTTTCTTGTTTGCAGCGTTTAGTAATGTACACATACTGACTTTCAATTTCCCTGCTGCTGCCGGGTAGCTGGAACTGGTCAGATGCTTTTTATTTTCCTGGTCTTCACTGGTTTTGTTATTTCACTGCAGTAAAATATGTGTTGACCTTGGTGTCGTATCACATGTCTGATAATGTCTTAAGTAAACAATGTTATTTAAAATTGGAATGTGTGTGCGTGTGTGTTAGTGTGTGTGTGTGTGTGTGTGTGTGTGTGTGTGTGTGTGTGTGTGTGTGTGTGTGTGTGTGTGTGTGTGTGTGTAAAAATCAGATTTATAATTCAGAAAATCTAAATATTGATTCGGATATTTAAATCTAGATTATGAGTTTCGATTGAGAACACTAAAATGTGATTGGATATTTAAAAAAATAATAATTCAAACAGTCGGCTGTAACTGTTAAGTGAATAAGTGGTCTTTATTATTAAATGCTAAACTCACCTGCCTATGACTGCACTGTTGTGGAACTCATTATTTAGTTTGAGATTTTTTTTTTAATATGACAGGGAATGTGACAGAGTTAAAATATATTTTCAGAAACGTGCTTGAATATTAAATCAGGCTTTTTATCTGTTGTCAGTTCCTATAGCAAGCCTCAGGCAGTTCGAGTTTGAGCGAAGCGTCTTAATCTGCATTTCAGTACTGCTGAACTTTTTTAAACTTTTTTTTAAACCTAAGATACTAAGGTATTTAAATAAACAACACCTAAGGTAACAAATAAACAATATTTAACAATTCTGTATTGTATTGTATTTTAACAATAAGTATTGTACTTACCGGTGTGTTATTTCTGTTTTGTATACTGTATTGATTTTTTATTGAAATTGTTTTTATGTTGTCACATCGCCACGGACTACACCTCCCATGATCCCTTGTTCCCTGCGGCTCTGCTTCCTGCATTCACCGTGAACTTTTTATAAATTACGCTTTCTGAACTTGTTTTTTTTTATTGTTGTTTATTTAGACTAAATGAACTGTCATAATGGAGTCTTTCATTTTCTTTTGTTGTTAAAATTTTTAAGCCCAATATGCTCAACTGAGGAGCCCTGGGTCAAACCTAGGTGTCAGATTCAGGCTTTGAACGAATGTCCCAAAACTCTGGTCACAAACCTGGACAATGTAGTAAAAGAAAATCTAAAATCGTTCTTGTAACATGCATTTTATTGTTGCTCAACTATTGACAAATCCTCTGGGTCATCAACTGGTCAGAATTCAAATTTAAAAACATTTATCTGAAACTAATCTCTCAACAAGTGTTACATAAGGTTATCAATTATAGTCGTCAATTATAGTCTAGTCCAGGGGTGCCCATTGCGTCGATCGCAAAGGCATTGTGAGTAGATCGCATGACATTGGGGGAAAAAAAGTCGAGGAAAAAAAAAGTTTAAAAACTCTAGCAACTTTGCGAGTAAGAGATCGGCTAAAAATGAGTTTAAAAGATGGCGATTCTACCCCACCCAATCTTAATCCAGCATTTACACGATTCTGCACAAACTCTAATTTCCTACGAGCGTCTCTCTGTCAGCTGTATGCGCGCTCGCAGGGGGCGGAGTTACGTGCGCAGCAGCGGTCACGTGCGCTTATTACCTATGAGTCGGGTGCTAGTCAAGTTTAAAAAAACATACAATAAACAGAATGAGTAAGCAAACACAACGGTCAAGTAAGTCTGCTATCAACTCGGACATTTTCGTACCTGAAAAAGGATTTTATTCTGAAGTTTACTGCGTTTTAAAACCAGAAGATGACACTCAACAAACCATATATAAAGTGAGGTGATGGCAATATACAGCATAATAATACCTTTACTAAAGTAACAAAGTATTACAACTAACGGAAAAAGTGTGGGCACCCCTGGTCTAGTCAATGCTGCCAATCCCATATGAGTCAATCCCAGTCTAATGAACAATAGTAAATGATGCCAAATATCAGAGATGATAACAGATGTGTTTTTGATGGCTGCATGGAAAATGCTAATGTCAGTTTCTTGTCTCAGTTTGACTTTGGGAATGATCAGGCTTAACTGGTTTTCTGACAACAGCTTTTGATCAGCATAACTGCCTCTTTCTTTTGAGACTGACTCAAGTTTGTAGGCATTTGTAGAAAAGATTTTTTCTTTCTTTCAAATAATTAATGCCATGACCCTGGTTGTTCTTTTATTCAAAGTTTTTCATGAAGACATTAAAGAAACGTTAGTACAAGCCATATCTCAGACACTTTTGTGACACTTCAAGCCGATACGGATTCTTTATATTCCCTTCTGTAAACACAAAATGGATGAGCAGAACCGCGAAAGAGAAATTGCTTTTATTAAACACAGATCGGATCCTGATTGAGCAATTCCAGATGCAAACATCAGAACAAGAAAATCATGGGAAATTTTTTCTGCAACTCTCTGGCTCCAAGAGCTGGTAATGTTTCTTTTGGCCACAGGCCAGAACACCCCTATGTATATTTGCCAGTTCCGAATGAGTTTACTGACAAGCCGAGTCTAGTATTTCTCAGTAACATCACTTGTGACATATTGACCTGAAAGAGTTAATCTACCCGAGTGTTAGAACTAAGTGTGTTAAAAAATTAAACGTTAAAAAGGTTAAATCTGTCTGTCTGTCTGTCTATCTATCTACCCATTCATCCAACCAACCACCCACCCGTATTATTAATAATAATGAAATGAGGACGAAAGCAGAATTTTGGAATTTGCTGAACTCTGTACATCAATGCAGCATAAATGGGTTAAACCCTCATAAAAGCTGGGAAAACAAGATCTCTTTCAATGAATATTGTGCCCACACAAATAGAAGTGATGACAACTTTCCATTGAAGGAAATTGAACCGCTGGTATGGTGTGGAATGCAAAGATACAAGTCGATAATTCATCTGCACAAGCATGTTTAGGCATTACCTGTCACACTTGAATCCACAGATGTGGATTCTGGAAGATGATGAGTAAAAGTCCCTTAAATTGTCAAACTGACGAAAAGACATCACATTAAATTTGTTGAGAGGGGTTTTACACGCTGAAAGATGTCACTTCCAGTATGTGACACTTTTCTTTTTACAATTATTCCCATTTTGTTATCAAGTTTGCAACATGAAAGTCGATGATTTGATTCTCAGTTATTGATGTTTTTCAAATGTAAATTTTGAAGTTGGGTTAAGTAAATGTATTTTCATTTTAAATCCGGACGTTTTAAATACATTTCCCGTTCTTTGTGCTGCTCCTTGACAGCAAGGGCTGGCGGCTCGTTAGCGTCAGCAACACCTGAAACTGATTGGTGTTGCGCTTAAAAGGGTTGCTGGAACTGGGTCGCCGGTCAAACTTGTCCGTGCGTGCACTCGTGTTTTTGAGCCACGTTTTCGTTATTTTATTTCCATTTTTGGTGTTGGAGTTATACTCCGTTAAGCTTTGTGTTAGTTCTTAAATAGGCGTCTGAACTCATCTCCCTGTCCACTGTGTGGGCAACTTAGTTTCTAATTAGTTCTGATAGTTTAATAGTTCGTTTTTAAAGTTCAGAGACCCCTTAAACAAAAAACGTTAAGTTTAAAGGGGAAACGTCTGTTTAAAAAGTGTTATATTGTGATATAAATCTTCAAAAAGTGTACACTAAAAAAATGACATTATTGTGGATATTATTTTTCCATATGAAAATTATCTTTTCACTGGTTTGATTTGATCTTTAATCTTCATAATGTGAATATCTGATCTGTTTTTAACAGAACTTGGTAAAAGGAAGCAATTTACGATAATTTGTTCATTCATGCTGCCAAACAAAAAAAAGCTCAGTTTGAAATTGCAATACTTTTATTACAATAAAAAACTGATACACATTTTACCAATCACATTTCCAATGACAATGAAAAAATATAATGCTATGCTTTATTTAAAACAGGTAAATGTTGTTAAAAAAAAAAAAGTGCATACATTACACATGCAAAGAGCCCCATAATGCACAGACCACGCGCACATTGAAAGGTCATTCACAGTTTGTACATTCATGAAATTATTGAAAAACCATGCAGCTCTGACTATGATGCTTTCTGTTCAGAGTTCATAATGAAGTGATGATAAGAGGTGCTATATTCTTATCATGTTTTGTTATATAAAACACCAGAGTTTCAGCAACAGCTTCTCCAATCCCGTTGCTTTATTGCGGTTTTTGCGCATCAACGCGCTTCATCAGAGCTTGCACCCAGCCTTGTCTCGGGTCGGCACAAATAGTTCTGGATTTCTTCAACTTGAATCTGAGTAATTAAGCAAAAGAGCAGAAATACAGTACCTTAAATAAAGTGTTCCGTGTTATGTGTTTGAAATAAATAGCAGTACCACTTACACAGTGGCGGGAATGTTACATCCTCCGTCTGTTTCTTGCATCCTGTAGCTCACAATGTGTCTTCTGATGTGTTTCTTCACTCCAACCACGTACTTCAAACAGCAGTTTTCATAGGAACCTTTCAAAAAGTACAGTTCTCTTGATTGACTGTCTTCATTTCTTGATTTAACTCAACGATTTGTTACAATGTGTTTGTTAAAAAATTGTAGACAAAAGTGTATTTGCAGACAAAAATGCAAATATAAAATATATCAGAAGATTAACTCAAAAGATAATAATAATATAATAATAATAATAATAATAATAATAATAATAATAATAATAATAATAATGATTTGATAAACATCACAAGAAAATTATTCAGCAAGTTGTTTGGTCATTCTTGGTAAAAAAAAAAAATAGTGAAGTTTTTTTTTTTTTGCAGTTTTCTGTGCAACAACAATTTTACTCCTTATGTCACACTATTTATTACTTTCCGGATAATTTTCAGTATAAAAATCCATCAGTTCCTACCTTGTGCCACACTGGAGTACATGCAAGCCAGCAGCAAGAGGAAGACCAGTATTTGGAATTTCATGGCTGATTTCAACGTAACCTTGCAAGGACAGAGCAATCAATTCTTCAACACGATTCTCACTGTTCTTGTCTTTTTCCCGGTTTTCTTCTGACTTTTAATGGCAAAAAAAACTCCCACTCGCAAAACCTCCCAGTATAGACACACCTTCTCACATTTGGCCTGGATTTCTTGCTGGTGTTCAGTTGCACTGAACGAGTATGTCGGTGTGAAATGTAAATGAATAATGTTAATATTTTTTTTAGTGTTGTTTTGACAAATCAAAAAGAATTACGTGTTCCCACAACAGAAATATAAACAGGATGCCGTAATCAGGGTCCTTAATATCGCAGATTTCTGTTTTTAATCATCAGGGAGATGTTTCAGCCTGGGGCTGGAAACAGTGGGAGGTTTTTAACAGCCCCCAGTGCCCCCGCTGCTCTCCTTGCACAACACAACAACTCTGCCAGAAATGTTTTTCTCCCATTTGCTGTCAGACTGAATGTCAGGATTCAGTCTCCATCTCTTTATTGGGCTGATGGTGACTTGGGTCAATTTAGTTTTAGGGGTATTTGCCCTGCCCTCTTGTTATCCTGTTAATTACCATATTATTGTTTTTGTTCCCCACCTATCTGACTTTTTACCTCCCTGCTCTTCCTTTGCCCTTTTCGGCTAACAACATAAATGCTTGGGTAGTGAATGTCTATACACATTTGAATCAAACCATTTCATAATTTCCAGAAAGGTGTTATATATAATATATTTCAAATGTAAAACAAACATTGGTACTTCAAATATTCATCATATTGTCTCATTATTACATTAAAAAAATATAAAGTACATCAACATGACATCACAGTAGTTTTATGTTTACTCTGTTGTTGATGTTTTGGTAACAACATTTGTATATTGAGCAATTTAAATTAAATCAGCAAAAAAGATAACATAGACACAATTAACAACTCTAGTTAATTAATTATCCACAATCCCAAATACAATTTCTAATTAATTGTTTTTTTCAAAATATGTTTTATTGTTTAATATTGTACAAGTATTTAAAAACTTTTTAAACTACAAGAATAGTTTATTAAACGCTATAAACCAGTCAATTAAATCATTTTATAAAAAAATTATATTTGTTTTAAATAGTTTGCTTATTGTTTATATTTCTTTTAACTTGACTCTGAGATCATTGGTTAATGTGAGTCCTGACATTCATCGTCCTGATTGCGCCTGACCTGAATTGCATGAATGTGAAAAGCATCTTTTGTTTTCTGAGGTGTCTTGGCAGGATGGACTCGTGTTACTAATCAATCTGCCAACGGATTGTGTGTGGGGATATTTTGCTAACAGAATCAAGATGCCATCAAAATATCATTCTAATGGTGATGATTTCAGGCTGGGTGAGTAGTATGAACTATAAACCTGTATGTAAACATTATTCTGCCAAGACAATAAGTCTAGCCACTCAATCGCACTTGACCTTCTGGTCAAAAACAGGATCTGTTGAGAGGAATGAGATTAAAAATCAGAGAGGAAAACAAGTGTTCCAAATTCGGAGACACTTTCGCTTAAACTTTGTGTTTCCCAGCCGCACAATTGCAGGAATGTTAAACAATGTCATATGGAAACTGTTGCTTTAGCTTGATTGCTCAATGCTTGTGCAGCAAAAGTCTTTGTCTTTTTCTCCCAAAGTATCAGATTTTACTGAAAAATGTAATAATGTAAGTCAGTGCTAAATTTACTATGACTCTTTTGAGGTCAGTTCACATACAAGAGCAGCTCCTCTTATCTTGTCATGCTGTTGAGTGAATTTATGAGAGTGCTCAGATTTTTTACTCAACTCTGACTCGGAACAGTCGTTTTGAATTATGGGGATCTCAGTTTTCAGTCCTTGGTGAATAGCGAAACCGACGTGGGGCCCCTTTAATGAACGACAAACTGTCCACCATTTACACTTTCTTAATGTTTTTGAGCTTGTGTATAATTAAAAGTGATTTGCGGTTTATACATTTTTTCTTTGCTATTTTTGCTTTTTCATGCAACCATTTTTCATGAGTTAACCCACTTTGATTTTCACCTTGAAACATTTGCTAATCAATCACAGTCCAAGATGCCCATAAAACATGTCTGCTTTGGAGAGCAGCTTTAGTCACTTCGGCAGTGGACAATTGACACTGGTGTGCCCAGGGAGCAGATGGGGGTCAGTGTCTTTAATCTTACTAGAACATGAAAAAAATGTGATTTTTTTTTTCCAAAATAAAAAAAAATTTCTTTAAATTTTGTTTCTTTTAAACAGAGCGCAACATACTGTCCAAAAAAGTATATTCTTTGGAGGATAAAGAACAATATAGTACTTTTATACTTGATATACAAAAGAGGTCACCCGATCAAAACATAGAAAACATGTTATACTGTACATGCATGTAAATAGGATATAGGAAGTATAAGTCTTTTTACAAATAAAGTAAATCTTATGAAACAATGTTTACAAATCAACCAACAAACCAACCCAAGTTGTCCACATTTTTAAAATCTTCTTTGCTTCAATGTAAAAATTATATTTCTTAATATTGCAGAAATTATAAGCGTTTGTTGACGCGTACACCCGACCAGGTCAGCTGACTCGGGTCACATGATGTGATGCGTCAGAAGCGGAAGTAAAGCTATCTTTCTGTTTTCAAGAAAAACACCAGTATTTCAAGAGAGTTTAAGTGTTGGTGTGTTTAATGGCGTGTGTCTGAGTACGAGTTCATGAATCCTGTGTGTAGCATGAGAAGATGACAAGCTCAGTCTTACCGTTGGTCGCGTCACTATGTGTGTGTTTACACACCGTGTCTGGCGGTGAGTTTGATTAATTTCTTTACATTTCTTTTTATAAGAAATGTATTTAAGATTTAATTTAAAACTCTTTCAGTCCGAGAAGTGACCATTAAAGCTCCAGCAACGGTGAATCTGCAGCAAAAAACGTCGGAAAACATCAGCATATCACTGAGGTGCGTTGATCACGGAAACGTCCTGAAATTCTCGCTCAAAAAGTGTTGAATTTGGCTGTTGTTTATGTACGTCAATTTTTTTGTTTTGCCTTTCATCTTTTATGTGTTTTTTTTTTACAGTTCACCGTTGAATACATCCGTCTCCATCTACTTTAACGTCACGTTTCATTCGCAAAACGTGTCGTTGGTAATTCAACTACCCGATGAGGTATACATCAATTTGTTTTAATAAGTAGTGTAATACGTAATTGTTGTAATAAGTAGTGCAGCAAACGTACTGCGACAGCTTTTTAGTGTACTATTTTATTATTAGGTTATTGTTATTTCATTTTAATAATGATGCACCTTATTTTCCATTGCGCTTCATAGTATGACAAATATTTTTAAAATAGTATCTATAAAGTTACTATTCTGTTTGGTTGGTTAATGCATGTTCTATGTTGTTTTGATCAGGTTGTCCTGCCGACAGGAACCACTTTTACAGATTTTCAGGTGCAGGCCGAAGGAGTTGGTCAGGTGACCGCTTACCTTTACAGCAATGACTCTCGCATTAAAAGGTTGGTTGTAAACTTAATTTCAAGTTAAGTTTACGCGTGAAACAATTTTCATAGTCTCAGGCCACCTCAAAGCCACTTGCACAAAACACGAGCAAAAACAAAAAACTTTAAAATTAAACAATTACTATAAACAGGATCAATGTTCACTTGACAAAAATGTCTCTCTTTTTGACAAATATTAACTTTTTGACCTGTTCCAGTATGTACATGTGTGCCTTTTCACAAGTAAAATGCAGTTTTATTTTTTTAAGGATGATTTTAGCAGTTGATTAGAATTTGTAAGTAACAATAAAAACAACATGTGAATGTTTTATTTCTTAATTTGGTTGCCAACAATGATTTTTATAAATTTTTTTTGAGTGTTTTTTTTTTCGAGTTGCTTCGGCAAGCCAATCATTGATCTAAACGAAACATAATAGAAAATTATTGTTCATTCAGGTGCTGTTTTGTATGAAATTTTGCTCTTCTATGTATTTAAATGTAAAAACAATCTAATGGGCAGCTTTAATGCCTAAAGATAATTTTAAAACGGTTTATTCTTTCTTTTAGTTTTGAAACTCGAATCAGATTCTTGATCGTCAGAAGCAACTTGCTCTTCATTATCAACCAGATCATCGGCTGGATTTACTTTCTGGCCTGGTCTGTGTCATTTTACCCACAGGCATTAGAGAACTGGAGACGCCGCAGGTATGTATATATATATATATATATATATATATATATATATATATATTTTTTTTTTTTTTTTTTTTTTTTTTTTTTTTTTTTTTTTCTGTTCAGTAAACATCAGGCTGTTTTAAGTGTAGTGTTGGCTTTGTCTCTATAAGTGTGGTAGGTCTCAACTTCGATTTCCTGGCTCTGAACTTGACTGGATTCATTGCCTATAGCGTATTCAATGTTTGCCTTTTCTGGGTGCCTTATGTGCAGGTACAAACAGTTATTGTATTTTTAATATTGTATTTAAATTTTTAGGTCTATTGCGTACACCAGTATTTTAATGAGTAAAATAAATTGAATTAATTTTTCAGGAACAGTTCTTGAAGAAAGATCCAAATGGAGTAATACCTGTTGATGCCAATGATGTGTTCTTCAGTCTTCATGCAGTGTTGCTCACTCTTGTCTATATCTGCCAGTGTGTTATGTACGAGGTAAGCATCCAACAAAACCCTCATCCATTGTCAATTGAAAGTTATCAAGTTTTTTCCTGACTTGACCAAAACAAGATGAAAAACAGAACATTCTATTTTTTTATGGGGAAGAATGTTTTATTTTTATGTCTTGAAGTGTGTTAAAATAAATATGAACTGACAAAAAAAATCTCAATTTTGAAAGAAAAGACATCATTAATACAAAGAAAGTCATAAGACCTTAGCACAGAGCCTTGGATCTAGGTACATATTTCTTGGTGTCGATAATTTTGTGTGTGTAAATATTTTATACAAGTCCTTTTTATATAAAAATTTTGGTTTATACTTTTGGAAACTTGCTCTATGTATTAATTTACACCTGATTGATTTTTTTTTTTATTTTAGAGAGGAGGGCAAAAAGTTTCAAATATAGCTATCGGACTGTTAGTCCTCGGGTGGACATTTGCTTTTGTGTCGCTGTTTGTTGCTGTGGCACAGAAGATCTCCTGGCTGGACTATCTCTACTACTTCTCATACATTAAGCTGGGAGTTACGCTATTAAAGTACATTCCTCAGGTAAACGCTTGATGTAGCAACACTCAGATCTAGTGTGTTTTGTCAGATCTAGTCCTGGGAATTTCCAAGTAAAACGCGTTGTCATGTTTTTTCAGCATTTTCGCACACTCCTATTCAGAATATTTTTTACTGCTCAATTTGAAGATTCTTTGATTCTTGAGTTCAGTTACCTATAGTCTAAGTCTAAAATCTAGTCTAGTCTGAAAACCACGAGGTGGTTTAGTTTGAGATTAGTTTGAGAGTTGTGTTTAATTCCAGGAAATTTGTTTCAGTGTAAATCTCTGATTTACTATGGATTGTCTGTAGAATGTGAACTTTAGTTCACAGTGATTTATTTTACAGGCTTACATGAATTACCGCAGACAGAGCACCGAGGGATGGAGCATCGGGAACGTTCTCCTGGACTTCACAGGAGGCAGTTTCAGTCTAATTCAGATGTTCCTTCAGGCCTTTAACAACGGTGAAGCCACACAGCCTTATCTCTCCCACTTCCAGTGTCAAGCTCACTGCCACTTCAATAATTTCCTGTCCTTTTTCTCAACAGATAAATGGAAGTTTATATTTGGAGATCCAACAAAGTTTGGCCTGGGTGTTTTCTCCATATTTTTCGACGTGTTGTTCATTATTCAACATTACTGTTTGTATAGACATCGGCTGCCATCATATGAAAGTTTGGAGGAAAATGCCCAAAACTCCTGACACAGATCGTGTGGGATTTTACTTTCCAAAAGTGTGAACTTTACTGTCTTTAAAAACGTCTCGAACCTGACTTGACATTTGCAGCAAAATTTACACTATATTTTTATGAATTATGCTGTGATATGGTCGAGATTATTTTACTATTATGAAGAAAATTTAAACATTTAATTTCAATGTATGCTTCCTGCTTTTTTTTTTTAATATAAGAAAATAAATTGCATTTGAGAGTATAATTAAGAATTATTAAATGTTATGTAAGCCAACTTAGGAATGCATTACGAGTGAGTGAGTACATTTGATAGTTTTTGTAGTTACAGTGTATCGTAACACAGATGATAATAGAAAATACACCGCCTTGAAAAATTAGCTTGATTTGCAAATTAATTTGCTTGAAAAAATATATATTTTTAGTAGTTAAACCTTCAAAACACACACACATTTTGGTCACACAGACACACACACAACTCCCTCGCTTGCTTTTCTTATGTACTCAAACTGCCGCTTTTTTTCTTCTCCACTTGATGGCGCCATTGTAATATAACCTCTTTTTGTATAAGTCTATAGATAATTAAACTTGTTAATGTTAACAGTGGAGGCATCAATTCTTTTGATTTGTAGAAATATTCATAGTCCAATTTTAGATCAGGTCGCAGTGATGTCCAGTCTTTCCTCCTCATCCAGCTCTTTTGGAGTTTTTAGACACTTCAACGTCTGCAGCATATCCTCAATTTTTTTTAAGCGACATGTATGGAACACTTCTGATAGATGCCCACCTCAGCTCATTTAGTGCACACAACATAGTCCACAAAGCCCAAGCAGAGCTGTGTCCTGTTAGTTTTTTTTTTTTTTATTATTTCTGCTTCTAAGAAGCATAGTAATAATCTGTTTAAATATCAATATTTAATTCAGTAATATATTGTTGAAGTATCAATAATAATATACCTGTTCAAGTATTAAAAATAGGCGTGGCTATGAGAGCCTGACTTCTTAAGAACTGTTCCATACATGAAAGTAATGTGAGTGGGTGATCCTCGTTTTCTGTTCGAGACATTTATAAATGTCTCCAGTTTTGCCCACGACTAAAAATGTGCTTCACAAAATGTGAATTTTTGGATTAATATATAATAAACATGTTATAACACTGTAAAACCAAAGCACTTTTAGCTAGACATGTAGTCGTGTTTATTGACAAATATGAATCATTACAAAAATGACTGACATGAATCTAAACAACAAATATGTAACATCAGGTCGGGACATAAGTTAAATAAAACAACAGCAAGTACACAACATGTTACAAGTTATAAAGCAGAAAAAAATTTAATCGGTTAAATATGTACAAATTATAAGTCAAAGCTTAGCCGAAGTTCCTGTTTTCATGAACTGTAATTGTGCTTTATTTTATTAGAATGTTGTATGATGATTTGTAAAACAGTTAAAAAGAATTTCAATTCTACAGTTTAGGAATAAAACCCGACATGTTTCCTGTTCAGCAGATTCAGATGAACGGTAAGCGCATGTTACTGTAGGTCAGCAGTGATGATGAGGAAGAGGAAGGTTTGATCAGACAGCGATGAAGGCTCCCTGGCTGCTGTTGGCTGACTCTGGTTCTACACAGCGGCCGCGTCGCCGCGTCACTCTCCGCTTGCGGTGGAATTTGGCATAACAGCGTAAGCCTACAAAAGTGTAAATATACATACGGAATGTTAAAAGCAAATGTTTGTATGCACTCTTCCGGCAGTGTAGATATACACCGTATTTACGCAAATATAAGCACCACCCTGGGACAAAATAATATTTTCTCCACCTCTCATAACCTTAGCTGGTCACTTCCCATGAGCCTTTACCTCATATTGTCGTTGCAAAGTATTGTTTTACACTAATATTTGTGTACATATTTGAAATATGTACTATACATATAAACACCCCCCGGGTTTTTGAGCTTCTAAATTTGTAAAAAAAAAAAAAAAAAAAGCTTATATTTGCATAAACATGATAACTCACCCTCTTCACACATGCAGTCGTCCAGACACTTGTTGTTCAAGCCACGGTTGTGAGCTCTGCACTCGTGTTCTCGGAGATCGCAGCAGAAACCTGACCGCAGTATCAGAGAAAAGCTCCAGACATATACAGCAGAACCACAAAACAATAATTCCTAAAGACATCTCTACATTATTGTTATACAGAAAAAGGATCATTCGTATTTCTACATAAATCATCTTCATCATTTTTTTTCATCGTCAACATTTTTTCTTCCTCATCAACATCATTATTCTTAATTATAAGAATGACTATTAATGTCCTGGAGGAATGATTCATGAAAAATCATAAACTGAAACTGCTGCTCTTTAAATATGTGTCTACAATTGTGTAAAATGTTGTATTTGTGCTTTGATTACTGTTTTGATCTTTTTATTTATAATTCTTCTCTGCATGATTTAGATAACGATCAACCAGAGCTACATGCAAATCAGCCTTTTCAAAGTTTTATTAAAATTTTAAAAATCAATTAATTAAAAAAATCATTAAAAAAGATAAAAGCTATTTACAGTACATCAAACTCAAAATGTCAGTAGTGAAACATGACAAAAGGTCAATTAAATGCAAATAGATTTACAGATTTGCCTTTTTGAAAGTGTTATGATGACAGTCCTCTTTTAGTTTCATAGATTAAAGACGCGCACTGACCAGATAGACAGTCCAAATGATGGTCACATGGTTCAGCCGCTTCGATGTCAGAAAGAGTTGAGTTTCCAATGCCTTGGTTCTTGCTGCGACGTTTATCTGTGGGAAGGTAGATGTTTAATCCACCTCTCCTAAATACACATAATCTTTTAGACATTATTCCGTTAAATAGTTTAATCTCACATAGAAATTGAAATGTAAGAAAATGCAGTGTCAGAATTCAGTTGCCATTCTGGCCATTCAGTGGCGGATGGTGACTGCTATTCTGACAGTGCCCAAGTCTGCTTGTTTTGTGTTTGTGACACACACAAACGTCTGTTGTTACCCCTGTCCTCTTGTTTCTTGCCCAAATATTAGTTACTCCTCCCACCTGTGTTCTTTATCTCCATCTCGTGCTGCCGTATTTGAAACCTCTTGATTACATTGTCGTATGTCGGTAGAACGCAATTCTGTTTTCTGTTTGATTTTGGAGCTATGCCATAACTTAAATTCTTTTAGATTTTCTTTTCTTATTCTAGTTTTGCTTATAGTTTTAAATTTTAATTTGTGGTTTTTAAAATTAATTATTTCATGAATTAGTATTTTGTCTTTAGCATCGGGCTGAATCTTAGAAAAGGTTTTGTTTTGTTATGTTTTAGGTTTGGTATTGTTAGGTTTTTTGCTACATGTGTCAGTTTTTTCTATTTTTATGCATGTACTGTTACTTATTTTATCTTATTACTTTCATATCAATATGTACTTTCAAACCTTTTCTTTTGCCGGATGACCAGTCCATAGGCTTCATATCTTCATAATCAGTGAAGTCAAAGAGGGTCATGTCCAAGGTTGGCAACACCTCCCCATTGTCCTTCCCTCGATATGATTTCTGAACAAAAAAGACATACTTTCAGCCTAATACAACAAACAGCACAATTCTAACAGTAGTTCCCCAGTTGTTAATAAAAGTCACATGATACAGCAAGCTGATTTGGCATCTTTTCATAAAACTCCAGACATCAAAACAAACATCAGAATAGTTGCTATGCCAAAAAAAGCTATGAAAGAGAAACAATTATATTGGAACAGCAGTCATTCACCCAGCATTTTGACTAATATATAGTGACAACTCTCTTCACTGTCCTCGATAAAGTCATCATTCAATTCACAGTGGTCTCAAGTGAGAAAGCAGAGATAATAAACGATAAGAAGACACATAGGGAGGATAAGACAGCATTACAAATGGCTGAGAGAGAAGAGGAGGAGGAGGAAAATGACAACCACATTTCATCCTACTCTTCATTGTGTGACATCTTCCACCTTCCACCTAATTCACATCATGTGCTGAACGTGGCGGCAGCACTTTTTATTAAGATTCACAGGTAAATAATTCCACGCATTGTGGGCACGACAGGTACCAATTACTCCCAACAGCGTCTCGGTTCCGTATCTGAGCTACTGGCGGCCCGATACATCTAATTGCTCCAACATTCGCTGAGTGCAGCACAAGCATTGAAGCTTTGTGACCGATATGAGAAGGTATTTTAAAAGATGTTGTAACGTCCCTTGGGTCTTCTGAGTTCCAGTTTTCCCTGTCCGATTTTAAACTAAAAGCTAATGATTTGTGTGGCGAGACCTGGGGTTTGCTGGTGACGGGAAACAATGCTGGAGAATGCTCGTGGGTCGCCGTGGTTACCCAAATGGGGCGGGCGAGGACCGGAGCAGCAGTGGATGGGACGTTGTCGAGAACAGGCAGGGATGTGTAAAGAATGTCCCCAAACACATTCATGTCTTTTGATGATGAGTCCAATTGTGGCTCAGGGTCCGAGAAAGTCCCTGTGAAACAAAGATTATTTTAAATACATTTAATTTAAGTGTGACAAAATATATGTATATATAAGTGTACAGTATACACACACACACACACACACACACACACACACACACACACACACAAAATAGCTGGGAAAAGTGCACACTTATTAAACAGAAGTTTCTTAAAACAGTTAAAGGACTGATAAAGACTTGAAAAAAATTACACCTCCCTGAAAATTGCCCTAGTCAATTCATTTCGTCTGAGCGTTTAAACGTTCTGTTATAGATTCACATAAATAACAATTATTGAGATAATTATATAAATAAAAAGTGGAGTTAAACTCATACCTTTATTTCTACCCTTGTCTCTTCTTCCTCCTTTCCTTCTGTGTTCCGTCAGATGTCCATGACTGTGTCTCCTGCCTTTATGTCGCGACTCCTCCGGTGGGTGATGTTCCCACTGCAAATGAGCCGGACCCATGACCTCATCCTCCACTTTAAGTACAGGTCTTATTTCCTGCAGATCAGGCCTCAGACGCTCCAAGGTTGTTTCTCTGTCCTCGGTTTGTTCCACAGGCGTTCTAGAAAGTGAACGCATTCCATCTCTGCCTTTACGTGACCAGTGTCTCTTCCGGTGGCTGCTGGCCAGACGTCCGGGCTCTTGTGTGGAGTCAGTAACTGAGGTGGTTGCCCGTGTCAGAGGTTTAGCATTTTCACTCAAGCAGTAAAAATTGTGAAAAAATGTTAAAAGAAGCAGCACTGAGAAAAGAGCCAAGCCAGGAGCCACCATCCTCAAACAAAGCACCACCTGTTGGTCAAGGATGACATGTTACAAAAAAATGTACATTTTTGCACTTTTTACACCTGCAATGTTGCAAAGATTTGTACTAAAGTAGCACTACAGAATGTTTTCGAAAGTAATATACTTGATTCTTAAAATTCCTTGTGAATTTTGAGCAAATAAATGTCACTACTGCTGAACATAGTACAGTACATATAATAACAGTTATTAAATATAATACAATTACTCGCTGTTACTTGAAAAACCTTCTAAATCTGAATATGGTTTTTATTTAGGACACTAAGTATCTTATATGTGACTTTTTTTTATTTTATTTTACATTGTTTTAATACAGTAAGAATCTTATATATAACAAAGTTTTTTGTCTTGTTTCAAGACGTCTTACCAGATACAAATGTCTCACCCCGTCGGCAGATCCTTTTACTTGATTTGGGATTCCCCCCCACACTGTTTTGTGTCTGATTTTCAGATTGTTAGCAGTGTGGAGAGCTTAGGCTAGCTTAAAAGAGCACAGTCTATGAGGCTACGTAATTCAAACTACATCTGAAGCCAGAAAGAAAAAGCCTTGCCAAAAGAAATCTGAATGAAGATTCAAACCACCTGAACTGGAAGCAGCCTGCTTTTGAGTTACAATACTCTCTCACTACAGAGAAAGGAAGACCGCTGAGCTTTGGTTTACACACAAACGCCGCTCTCTATTCAGCACAAGAAGCCCCCTGTGGACTTTGTTAGCATGACAAGTGTATGCATTAATAGTTCATTAATCTATCATCCACCAGGCAAAACTGACAAACTTTAAATTAAACAGCAAGCGACGGTGAAACAGTGTTCAGAGAAGAGCGACGCAGACTGTGTGTGATTTGAATCCATGCTGCTTCAACAGAAAGTCTGGACTGGCCGTGGTCCCACAGTCGTGTGAATCACAGGATCTACAGGAGTGAGGGCGGCACAACCAGCTGGGCTCGGTAGGACATCACACACAAAGACCACACAGATATTATGGGTGGTGAGAGAGCCGAAACGAAGTGACGATGGCCAAACAAGTGTGAAATACAAACTCAATCTGTCGGTGTTATAGGCATCAGGAGCCTGTCTCATATTGGGGAAAGTAACACATCTGTGTCTTACAAACTCCATTTCCCAGAATCCCTACCGTGATTTCAAGTTATTTAATTGATGCCAGGTGTTATTCCCCAATCAAGTATCTATGTTATGTTGTTCATGTGCCATTGTGGCTTAGTAGAAAGTGAGGCTTTTGTCAAAAAAGTTGCAGAATACCAGACCGGGTACTAAAATGCTACCTCTGTTATTGGTGTTGTGATATTTGTCTCACTAGTAAAGCACATTTATTAAAAAAAAAAAATAATAATAATAATAAAAGGCGGTAGATACAAAATTCCATAACTGGAAACTGCATTGATCCAAGTGCAAAACACAGATAAAGTGGCACCAAAGATAAAACAATGATTAAAAATGAAAGTGAAAATTGAAATATACCTATATAATATGAATACAGTGAGTAATGTACTTTTTAATAGCACTAAGCTGCTAAATTCAAGCTCATGATAATAAAAACAATATTTGTGTCAACCTCCACAGTTACAGTTAAACAGTTTTTGAATAAACTCAAAAAGGCTTTACATCCGGTTGCATTTAAAGTTCTACTTTAACCAACAACTATTGGTAATTTTGTAAAATTCCTGAATCAAAACCGATCTATCGATTTAATTAGCTATTTTCCAGCTTACCTGTTTAGATTCTTTCAGTCAAAAGAAATCATAACAGGAATTGGGAATTCAAGAAGCGAAGGAGAACAAACACTCTTGAAGGATTTGGGTAAGCACAACATGGTGTTCTATATCCATCTATCTACCCAAGAAAAGCCCTAATAATTATATTGTGCTGCCGTTTGAAAGGAATGTGAGGTTTACTAATGAACTCAGTGACACCTCGAGAGAACGGATAGAGCCTGTACTGTGAGATCTTCAGTATCTCCTCCTGCTGAGATCTGTAAGCCTTCTACTACACCCCTGCTACCTGCTGAAAAAAGCCTCTGGAAGAAAAGAAAAGAAGAGCTTGAGCTTTCTTCTCTCTAAAGCCATACTTTCTCTGAAACTCAACTGTGAGAGTTTTCTGAAGCAGAATAGCTGATTAGAGACCACATACGGAACACAAAAGCCTTGTCTCGCTCATTAGCAGCAAACTCTGATTGCTCTTTGTTCCAGTATGCACATGTAGGTTTACCTTACAAATCTGCCGGAGGTTGTGTTGGTGTGATGGTACGTGGAAGCTTCAAGAGATCATTCAGAAGCAAGTGACTAGTTAATGCTAAATATAAGAGGTTTTGAAGGCCATTTTGCAGACGTCATGTTCTGAAATCTTACCACTGTTTTTTTAACAATTGCTCTTGTTTCAGTGACAAAGTATAAAAAGTTTCCTGTTATTTTATAAAAAAAAAAAAAA
>CM051493.1:36153192-36168432 GCA_028031935.1 Paedocypris micromegethes
TTTTTTTTTTATCTTTTGGTCATTAAAGACGAATCCTTTTATTTTATCTTCCTACAGATCAAGCAGAAGGAGAACGATTTGGCACTTAAGTACTATCAGAAGGTGGTGAAGTCAATGGAGGAGCTGAGCTGGGAGCAGAAGCAGTACGCTCTGGTCAAAGGCGTTCTGGCCGGAAACGTTTTTGACTGGGGAGCCAAAGCTGTGTCCGAGTGAGTGTCCGTGTCCTGGCAGAGTCATCATTTACTACTTTTCGCTCACTTTATAGCCTTTTTGTTCTGTTTTAGTGTGCTTGAATCAGATCCAGAATTTGGGTTTTCTCAAGCAAAAGAGCAACTGCAAGGTATGAGAAGTACAAGTGCTGACATTTTTCTCCACAAAGCGTTTCCTTTGAAGAATTGTTAGTTGTAATCTAATGTCTAAATTCAAATGTTCTTCCCTTGTGATTCACTGATTTCAGTGGTTTTGACAAATCTGCACAAACAATGGATTTAAGTTATTAGTTGGCCTTGTAGTAGAAACATAAAAGAAACCAGCAAAACTAAGCATGGAATAAACTGAATAACCAATAGTTAAAATAAAACAAAAGTAATATGTTTGTAACTTTTCTTTATGCATTTTCTTTTTTCTCTTTCGTTTGTGTCCTTTTTCTGCAGAGCGCCCATGGCTTGTGGATACTTACAACCAATGGATTGCTAGACTGAAGGTGAGATTAGCCAATCAGAAACAGCAGTACCTGAGGTCAGACTTAAAGAGGTCACACTGACCAGTTCACTGGGTGCACACACACACACACACACCACGTGTCCTGGCTGAGCAATCTAATCTTGACTGTTTTACCTTGGCTATTAGTTATCAGGACTAAAGCTGGGACTTTGTACTTATTGATGCTTGTTTTCAAATATATTTCCTGTCTAAATTGTACTGTCTACATAAAAAAAAAAAAAAAGCTTTTTTAATTGTTAGTTTTGGCATTTTGGAATTTTTTTTTTGACTCAAACATTCCTAATCTGAATGATAGTTCATTGTGTAATCATTACAATGTGTTCAATAAATTCATTAAATATTATTATTATATAAAAACGTATACTGTATATTTTAACATATGTATCTATTTATATACATTAAACGTATGTTAATTCATTTTAAAATATTTTTTCAAGCATTTTTTAGCGTTGCTTCAACATGTGTAGAGTTAATGTGATGTTTTTCTGATGACTGGTTTTGCGTTTGAACACTGTGCTTGCTGGCTTTCTCTTACAGGGTCCCCCTCACAAATGTGCATTGTTTTTCGTAGATAATAGTGGGATAGATATTATTCTGGGAGTGTTTCCTTTCATTAGAGAGCTCATCATCAGGGGCACAGAGGTAAGTCGTGTCAGCTAGAGGTTGAGCTGTGTGTCTGCGTGCGTGCGTGCGTGCGTGTGTGTGTTTGGACGTTTCACATGTGACTTTCACATGTGACTGTAGGTGGTGCTGGCCAGTAACTCTGGCCCCGCCCTAAATGATGTCACCAACAGTGAGCTGCAAATCCTGACGGAGAGAATAGCTGCCATGGATCCTGTCATTCAGTGAGTTTTCACCCTCTAATTAGTCCACTAAAAATATTGTCAGGTTCTTTTTTTTTATTTCCCATTCAGTCACCTTTCATTTGAAATAAAGTCTCCTTTCTGGCATTCTCTTTCTTTTAATTTCAAATCAAATAAACCAATGTCCTAAAAAGTCCTTACATTTAAGGGGTGCCAAAATACATAATTTAATAGTATTTAAATGTATAATTGTAACAGTAATGCATTTACTGTGACAATACCGAATTGGAAACAACAACTAAAAATTAAAAAATGTCTCTTTTTTTCTTTTTCTTTAGGAATGCACTCAAAACGGAGAGACTAACTTTAGTGCAGAACGGCTCTAGTTCTCCTTGCTTAGACCTGAGGTACGATGCCTTTCCTTTCAGATTTTGTGTTATATTGGTTGGAGTCAAATGTGACAGTTGTGGTCCCGCTGTTTGAGAGTTGAATCTGGTTTGGAGTCTCGGTCTGGTGGTTCACAACTGAGTGTCCTTGAGCAAGACACTGACCCACAAGCTTCACAGCAAAAGGCTGCCCACTGCTCCGTGTGTGTGTGTGTGTTTACTTTACTGGTTGCTGTATTGACAAAGTTGGCCGCATTGCCACTTACGTGACTATTTTTCAGAATGTCACAAACAGATTTTTTTTAACATGAGAGTATTACATTTTGGTAATGAAGAATTCTGAAAGATTTAGTAATCTCCATTCCATTTGCTAAAAAATATAATTCATATTTTAGCAAGTCCTATTATGGAGTGGTTTTTCAGACACGCAGGTTTGAAAACTATTTAAGTTTTAGTTGAAAAAAATAATATAATAAATGCTGAAAGAACATCAAGCTGAATGGTTGGTTCCACAGTTTCACCTTGCAAAATGGCAGAAAAATGTTTGGACGCCGTGCAAGAGCTGATTTGAGGCCAAATCTCAGGCCTTTAAAAAATGAAACCTTTTTTTGTCATTTCTTAGTCGTCTTGACAAAGTGCTTGCAACGGTGGTCAGAGAGCGCAACACCGACCTGGTGATCATCGAGGGCATGGGCCGCGCCATACACACCAACTACTACGCCATGCTGAGCTGCGAGAGTCTGAAGCTCGCCGTCATCAAGAACTCTTGGCTAGCCGAGCGACTCGGGGGAAAGATCTTCAGTGTCGTCTTCAAATACGAAGTCCCGTCTAAATCCCACGAGCAACACTAGAGAAGCGGAGCAGATCTCTTCAGGTACAGCAGGGGAACAGCTCCATTCTCTCCTGCACTTGACGTGATGATTGTATTCAGGGGGTGGAAAGGGAATTTCTCTTTCTTTTTATTTTTCATATCTAAAGATAAATATATATATATATATATATATATACATACATTTACACATACATACACACAAACCTGCTAATTTTCCGTGTGTGTGTGTATGTATAGTAGATGCCCATTTCTCAGAGTAGTACCAATCCAAAGTAAAAGCAAAATTTGCAAAAGCAAATTCCCTCAAGTTACGACAAATAAATGGAAGCAATTTGCAGAACTGACAGAATTTTTTACTTCTTTTTTTTAACATGCCATTGAGCGAAACTGTAAAATTGGATTCATGGAAAATCTGCGTTTCAATGAGTTGCAGTGTTTTATGTCAGCAGAGGCTTTAAAAACACTACACCGATTGATCGGTTCACAACTTCCTGTTTGCATATATTTCGTTAAAAAAAAAAACTGTGTTGATATATATATTAATTTAGTTGACGAACATAGTCGTAATGGGAAGTTTGGATCTTTATTTTGAATCTTTGTTTCAATAGGGGCGTCGTTGAGTCTGAGAATCGATCAGTTATTCTTATTATAAATCGAAACCTTGTGAAATTGAACGCACAAATGTACAACCCAGATTTCTGTGCAGCCGAGAGAAAAACGTAGTCAGGCTAAATGAAACTGTCCTTTTTTTCTTGATTGGCTGGACTTTCATTTAAATTGATGGTAAAGTTTACATTGATCTAATTTGACTGAACTCAATTCAGCAATAAGTTTGTGAACCGATGCATCGGCCAAATCATTAAGTTGTACATCGGCTTGAGAATAACTAGTGTCTGAAACGGCGGTGGACAAGCGACTTGCAGAGAGTGTTAGGGAAATATTGACCCATTAAAGTAAATATATAACTGAAAACAGGTTCTTCACTTTGGGAAGTACGTATTTGAGTTGGGCGACACTTGCTCGATCAAGTCAGAACAGCACAACGTCGCCTCACTGTCCAGCATCCTCACGAGAATCAGATGGACCAAAACTGTTTTTATCATTGTAAATGAGATATAAAATGTATTCACTCTACTTGATATAAATTTAACCTGTAAAAAGCCTAAAGGCACAGCCTGTTCACAGTCTGGAGTGACGAATGGATCATTTGGATTTAAACATCTGAGGCAGAATGATTGTCGTCTGTTTGTTCACTTTAGTTTTAAATAAGCTGGATTAACTACAGGTGCACATTTACAAAATAAAAGCATGTACATAAAATGTTTTGTTACGTCACAGATCTTATACTCGAGATGCTCAATATTTTGGAAAATGCTCACTCGACAATCATAATTCAGTGGTCTATACATTTTACTATGTCACTTATGCATTTTCTGTATTTGCTAAAATAAACTTTTTTTTTCTTCTGGAGTGATCAGTTGTGTTTAAAATAAGATTGTCTTAAAACAATAGTTCCTTGGGTATTTATTCATCTTTGCATTGAGAGATTTAAAATCATATGATTTTGTTCTGAAATATTTCAGCCTGATTTTGGTTTTGGAATTAACTCTGGAAGTCCTGTGTGTTTTGGTGTCACATCACAATACTTGATTTTTACGTGATTTTAATTTCAGAAATTCATGTTTGGGTTCAACTTGTGTACACTTTGCGCTTAAGTGGATTAATTCTGCCACAGTAATTCGAACCTAGGAGTTTTGGTTGCAAAAATATCGGAGTGCGAGTCAACAACCTCTCTTAGCGAAGCCATCGCGTTTTCTATGGAGAACTCTTCTTTGTTAAAACCGATTTCCATACACAACAACGACAGAGTTTCTGAAGACTTTTCCCATTTTATTTTCACATTTAAAAAATAAATCATCTGAAAGACTTAAAAGTTGACGGATGGAAAAAGAATTAGAATCTGTACCAAGGCCTTTTAAAAATCAACTGGCTATAAAAAGAAAATCTGACAAGTGATATTTCCAATTAAATAAACAAACAAAAATAAAAACACCAAATGAAACTAAACGTGACTAACCTATCAAGATAAATGACCCAAAGGGAGAAAACAGCATGACTATTCCAAATCAGAATTAACCGTTTACACTGCGTCAGATTATATTGTACTGGATATAACAGTATATTTTACTGCATAACGTCATCTGATCAGAGAATTCGGCTCAGTTTATGATCTTGGACAATACTGAAATCTCTGAGGGCGATTCCGGCTCTTAAAACACATGGCAGAAGATTTATTTCCAATAAAACGGTGATCGCACACGCATTAAGCTGCACTGCCCCCTAATGACAACATTCATACGCAACAGCTGTCAACCAATGGAAAATGGGCTCTGAAACCACATCTACCTCATCAGTAATCTAACTTTGATTACTAAAAGGGATAAGACTGACACGAAAATGATCATGTTTGAGATTAAATGTGTTTTCTTGCAGAAAATGTCGCTTTTTCCAAGCAGCTGTCATTACACACACACACACAAAGTGAAAATAAACCGCTAGCTTCAAAAGATTTGGGGCATATCCATAAAAACGTAAAAAAAGAAGCCTTTTTCACAAGTATATGACTGAGTTTGGCAAGATTGATAGCTCTCCTGCGACTAGTCATAATATTGCACTTTCGTTTGACTTTGTTCGTCTCTTTTTTGCTTCATAGCAAATTCCATTTCTTGTAAAGCAACCGAAGGACACAAATCGCATCTCACTTAAAATAACTCAAAAAAAACTAGCGACTGTATTTCCAGACTTCATGGAAACACCATCGAACCATTTTACAAAGACTCTTACAATACATCGTAAGCATTTGTTTCCCTTGCTGGTAAAAATCGGATGTTCTGACAAAGACGGTTCAAAAAATACAAGTCTGCTGAACACACATTCCTCTCAAGTACAAGCAAATGATATATGATTACGTGATAAAAGTCCCATCACCAGTACAAAAAAAACCAACTAAAACATGCACTTTAATGTACAACAATTCAAGTGACCTCTGCCTGATTCCACCCCCCGAAGAACGCTTCCTTCACTGATACTGGACGTTTATGTGCCGTCAGTCCACGATAAGGCTGGACCGCACACCTCGCCCTTAAAAATAAATAAATATATACAGATAGGAGGTGAACAGACATTAAACCTGATGCACGTATGTCTGCAAAGAGCCAGTGTATGAGTTAATCGCCGACCAATCACATTCTGAAACGCATCACATGCATAGGAAGCCCCGCCCGACTTTCCCAGCAGTCTCCTTGCTCCTCACACCCTGCTCGAGAAGCGATGGAGTCAATAAAAGACCTGTGGAGAAACCAAATGATAACAGTAGAACCCCGCAAGTAAACATTCCGTCTTCCTCTTCCACCACAAGAGTCATTGGAGTCTTTCCCAGCACTCACACCACGTACTGGCTGGAGCTGTGATGTTTCGTGTAGGCCTGTCGACTGTACTGAAAGTGGTCAGTGAGGACGGTGCCGCGGCCGTGCTGGATGTCCAGGGGTTGCGTGAAGGCCGCGCTGCCGTTGGACTGAGGCTTGTCAAAGGAAACCACATCCTGGTCGGAAACGGGCAGGAGTTTCTTTTTGGCTTCTTGGTTGGAGTCGTATTTCGCCTGCGGAGAACAGCGAACGGATGAGAACCGGTTCTTTTGTAAACTCTTGCTGACTCGTTGAGAAAACCCACCTTGTTGTACAAGAAAACCCCCAAAATGGCGGTCATCATGCCCATAATGTTGGAGCTGGTGACGGGGTTCCGGAGCATGAGCAGCGATATGGTGATTACCATGATCCTCTTGGTGGCGTTAGCCACGGCGTAGCTCAGCGGACTGACCAGGTTGAGGACGCTGAACGCGATCATGTTCTGTGCAAAGTTGCAGAAGCCGCTGACGAGGAGCAGCATCAGTGTTCCGGACCAGTTGGACACCTCCGTCTGCGGAGATCAGCGACAAACACAGGGCTGAGCGATTAATCGAAAAGTGATCGAAATCGACAATCAGAACTTTAAATTGTTCACATTTTCCAGGTTGATGATTTTGACTACTTTCCCTTTGAAAACACTACTGTGGTGTAGAGTCACATGACCCTGCTCTGTTACGTTATTCCACCGACATTTGTTTCCAAATGTGGTTTTTAATTTAACTTTTTTTATAACAACAAAATTAGGGCTAAAAAATTAATAAATAATTGCTCATTAATTGTAATAACTAGGGCTGTCAAAGTTAACTCATGCGATTAATTACATTTCTTTAATCACGTCAAATTTTACTAACGCCATTAATCGCACTTCCGGTTTTTCCCGGCACTTCCGGTTTTCCTGTATTTTCGGTTTTTGAGTTTCACTTCAAAGATTTCTTCAGTATTTTGTGTACAGTTTTTTGCAAAGCTGAAATCATGGCACAGTTATAGAAAGAATATAGTGCAATTCAATTATTCGCAGTCTCTCAGGCATATGCATGCGCACTCCGCACAGACCATATGTCGGACTTTTATTCCTTTAGTTAAAAATGTGTGATCAATCTTTTCAGCTAGACTAATTATCAGTGCCACCAGAATTTTTGCCACCCAAATATACAAATACATATTCTTTGTATCTTTTCCTCAAAAAAATGTACTTATTTCTTTTTTAACTATTATGACTGGCTTACTAGTCATAACTGGCTAACTAGTCAAAAACTCACATCATTGAGGTTTATGTATACAATTTTATCGACTTAGCAGCTTAAAATCTAATCAAAATGTTTACACTACGTTTCAGGAAGTGTGTTCTTATTGGTTGTTGTATCTGTTAATCACTAGGGCCAATCATATGTCTTACACTTAATTTCCCCTTTGAACCACCTGAGTCTTTGTGTTTGTCTGACCACCACGGCACTCAGCAGCGGTTTAACAGCGTATTCCACACTTACGGATGAAGAATAATAATAATAATAATGAGTATTTGTAGTGCGCTTTTCACAGTTTTAACTGTCTCAAAGCGCACAAAATCACTGTGATTCACTGATTTGTGGTTGGTTTTCGTTGGACAGTGATATGGCATTTATAAAAAAAAAAAAAAAAAAAAAAAAGTTGTGTCAAGAAAAGTGTTGGCAAGAGAATAGTGTTTATACAAAACATCACTGATGCTTCGCCGAAACGTCCAGGTCGTTGTAGCCAAAAGGATAGTCTGATGATTTCGGACTTTCTGACTTAACGTCGATGTGAAGGAAACCCGTAGATTATTTACTTTACTTTACTTTACTTTACAGTCATTTAGCAGACGCTTTTATCCAAAGCGACTTACATTTCATTACAATTGTTACAGTTCAACAAATTCCTGCTTTCCCTGGGAATCGAACCCATGATCCAGTGTTTTTTTTTTTTAAACACTAGCGCTCTACAGGCTATTTACGGACAAAATGGTTTTATACTTAACTTAATGCAACTAACGAGTATTTTAATAAATCGATGAATTACTTGATGATAAGAACTAATCCCGGTTTATTTATTTATTTATACCTATGCAGTCAGCAATCCTGATTTCACATCTGAAAAATTAGATATAAATTGTATTTAATCGAAACTAAAAAAATAAAATGACACACAGAGCTTAAACTAGATTTTAAACATATTTACCAGGTCGCCATCGGTCAGGAAAGTGGAGAGATCCACTAAAATCCACGTGGGCAGCATGAACAGAAGAGCGTTGAAGCCCAGGATGTTGAGAAGATAGAGGTGGTGAATCCTGGTGTCACGTAGGACCTGAATCACACACCAGCGCAGGTGAGAGCCGCTCACACTCTAGTCACGGGCAGTCAGAAAACAAACCTTCTTGGAGAAAATATTCTGCAGAGAGAAGCAAAGCGTAGCCGCCAGAGCGCTGATCAGCCCGGAGACGTCGAAGGAGAGTTCGGTGACGGTGGCCAGCAGGACTCCTCCGATGATGGGGATGAGCGACACATAAACCTGCGCGAAAACACGCTTATTAATCCAGTCCTGCTCATCAATCTCAGAAGAATCATGTGGACTGAAAAATTCAAAAGCAATGCAGAGATGAACCCAGAACAACTATGGTTTAATTGCTTTAAAAAACGGCTGAGCTTGTATAGCTGTAATTAATTTTTTTCTATTTTCGAATATTTCAGATATTTCAAACTGTTAAATTTACACTCTCTTTGGAATTGAAATTCAATTGAACTAATTAAGAATTAGTATAATCATGTAAAAATGACCTGATCTTTAAGCACATTTTGACATTTTTGTTTTCAGTCCAGTGTTTGCCCGAAATGGAATTTTATTCAGTTTTTACATGTGTGCACATTACAAATATTAGTTACATTTTATACATGTAAAAATGAACTAAAATCGATTTAGACGTTGAAATATTCAATTTATGTCTTTGTTGGAAAATTTCTTAATAAAAATGTAAAATCTCACAGCCTCACTAAATGTGGAGTGAAGCTAAGGAGTGAAAAAAGACAGACCCTTGTAGTTTGCTTCTCTTTCATGATGATCCGTGACAGCAGAACTACCCAGATGGGCATGGTGGCCTTCACTGAAGACATACAAGAAGACAGAAAGAAAGAACATATGTACACTGAAATTAGTTTCACAATACTGGAAAAGTAATATTTTATTTTATACATCAATAATTCATTTAACATAGCAGACAATTGCGGATTTTTAGTAGAATGTTTTTTTTTTTTTTTTTCCTGAGGTTGAACTCTGTAATGGCTGAAACACACACACACACTGAAGGTGAAGATATATACCGTATTTTCCGGACTATAAGCCACTACTTTTTTCATAGGTTTTGAACCATGTGGCTTAAACAAAGCTGCGGCTTTTCTGCTGATTTTTTTCCACCGCTAAAAAAGGATCCAATTATTGCACGCGTCGCCGCGGAGATATTCATTTTCAAAGTGTTTAAATGGGGGAATATCAGGCGCGAGAGCGCCGTTTCCCGCCACTGGTGCTCGAGCTCTGGTCGCAGGAGGGACGTCGACATAACGATTCGCATCTCCACGCCGAAACGCGTCCGCCGAGGCCCTTCTCGAGCCACTACGTGCATCCTCCGCAAAGATACGCCCGGTCGTTTGCGCACGAGACGCGGGCGGGTCTTTCGGGGGTAACGGCTCAAGAATCGCGCACGAATCGACCGCGCGCTCGCGCACGAATATTTCGATATATTTATTTTATAATTTATGCATATGTAATAAAAAATCTGCGAAGCCGTGAATCTGCGATAGTCGAATCTCGAAGTAGCGAGGGAACACTGTATCTAATCCAAAAACATACATATCTGTGGCTAGCAAGGTTTCACAGAAACCTTTGTTTCCTGAGAGGAGGGAGCGACACACGGGAACTTTTTTAATCGAGTGGATGTGGCTTGTATGCATGTGCGGCTTGTTTATCTTTTTTTTATTTTTTTTTTCAAGAATAGAGCGGATGCAGCTCATACTCCAGAAAATATGATATATTCTACACAAGAAAGTTTCGCTTATGTCTGTCATTTTGCAGAATGGACAGATGGAGTCGCACAAGGACGCACCGTGAAAGCAAGACATATTCGGATTGAACTACAGCGCACAAGTTTCAAGTTTATTCAAACTTTTTAAAGTTGCATTTTATTAGTCAAAGCCAGTCAACTTAATTGTCAATTCTGCCATTCACTTGCATCTAGGTCGACCTCATGCTGCATGTTAAAAAAAATAAAACATCCGATGGAACTTTGGATCTGTACAACTTTTATTAGAAATAAAATAGTTTGAAAACATTACCATATTTACGTATGGTAACTGTGATGCATTTACATAAGGTAACTGCATTCGACAAAATGGTTTTTAATGCAAAATTTACAATGTGAAGCCAATGTTGTTTCTGTTGTTAACGCAAATATTCTGAAATAATATCAGTATATGTAATTTATAGTAAACATTTAACATGACTTATTTCGGGATAATTCACAATATTTTGTGATCAAATTCACACAATATAACAATTAGCTATTAGAAAATAATTCTCTTTAGGTTCCAGAATCTGAATCAATTCACATTTAGCCCGAATTGATACCGATTTCTATTCGTATACTTTTGCTAACACACACACACACACACACACACACACACACACACACACACACACAATGAACAATCATGTTAAATTATGTGCATAAGAGGAAAAAACAGAAGTATATCACTGCCTGCCTATAAATCAGCAGAGTAATCTTTTTACGAGAACAGAGAAGCACTATCCCAGACAGAGAAACAGTTACTGATTCGGGACTGAAGAGTCTCGTGTTCGCGAAAATCACATGAACCGGAGACTAAAGAAACGGAGTGTTTCAGCAAGACTCCCGCAGCCACGCAGGTGGATGATGTGGCAGTGCGGAAGTGACGTCACGCGACGCCTTTTTTTTTAATGAACACGATCCTATTATTACGTTTCAGTAATACAATTAATTACAACGCCGGTTAATTCCATTACGGCACCATCGAATTCCTCGTGTTAGAGCAAAACCTAAACGTTGGCGTGGATTTGGATCACGGGTTTACTTGTGTGGTGTAAAACACACAACAAACACAAGATTTTACACATCACAACCCAGAGTGACACCGGGGACAGAACCGAAACTAGTTCAGCTGTTTACACCCGCATTCGTGGAGTTTCAAGCAACGAGGCCTGTTGGAGAAAGTAAATAACCCGATACCGGTTCAAAGAGGCGTTACTCACCGGTGTGCGCGTACGACACAGGGACCTTCCATATGCTGAAATGGGCCGAGACGGAGGCGAAGTACTTCCCAAAGGCGAGCGGCAGGATGTACCAGCGGTAATAGCGGCTCGGTATCTCGGCTTGCGGGACTCCCCATGCTCGCAGCAGCGGCGGGAGAAACACGATGATGGAGAGGATGTGGAAGAGAGAGACCGTGACCGGATACGGGAAGCCATTGAGGATGATTTTGTTGATGACGTTGCCGCCCGAACTGACGGTGTACCAGCATAAGCAGAGCACCGCGATCCGCATTCCCTCGCGCGCGGGTGGGCGCTGATCCACAGCGGCCATTTTTCCAGCGCGAGCCGCTTGACGAGAAGAGCGACTCTGACTGGAAGGAGTCGCTGGAAGGAGAGTCACGTGAGGTTCGCAGGCCACGCCCACTTCTCAAAGACGATTCGTCGATAAGTGAAATTGACTAAAGTGTTTTTAGCATTTAGCGTCGTGGTTACTACGACACACAGTGAAACTTTATTGGTGACGGCATTTGTTTCTAGTCAATGACATGACTTATAATGGCATATGACTTACTGACATATAAACCACAATAAAAACAAAATACAAAAGTGTTTTATTGTGATTTTCTCCAAAAATCTGCAGTAAAAAAAGAAATATGTCTTTTCGTCCGCCCAATTCTATCCTTTCTCTCTCTTTTCACTCATCACAGACAAAAAAAATTCACAAAATCCCTCATTCACAAAAACAAAATTCAATTATTGTGCTTTTCTCCAAAAATCTGCAGTAAAATAAAAAATAAATATATGTTTGCCGCTCCCTCTCTCTAACACCTGATATCTTCTCTCTACACAAACATTCAATTTTTGACATGACATGACTTATAATGGCATATGACTTGCTGACAAACCACAATAAAAACAAAATACAAAAGTGATTTTCTCCAAAAATCTGCAGTAAAATAAAAAAGAAATGTCTCTTTGGTCTCTCTCTCTCTCTCTCTCTCTCTCTCTCTCTCTCTCTCTCTCTCTCTCTCTCTCTCTCTCTCTATCTCCCTCACACACCTGATCCCTTCTCTCCTCCTCACAGACATTCACTCACTACGCAAGAGAAAACACACTTGCAAACACTCACACTCACTCTTGTCACACGTTGAGAATCTGCAGACACTGGTCGTCTTTGAGTTAAGACAAAAAGTTGTGACTGCTTTCAGTGGATGTTTTCTATTTCTGCAATGAGGATGGAGAACAAAAGTGTAGTAGTGCTGATGCTCTGCCTTTTTCTGTCTGTCACATCTTCACTCATCTATCCACAAATGAGGTGAGATTTATTTCCTGAATCAATTTTGTACTGTGTGACTGTTAATAAAAACTTTTTTTTGACTTATTTTAATTTACTTAATACACCGGTTTTATAATTTCTGTAAATATTTTAACTATGTAATTATTCATATCAGTGCTGGGCTACTGTATACTCAGTCTGCGTAATCATAAAAAAAAGTATTAATTGTTCTGTAATGTGTTCCGTAGTATAGTATTTTGCAAAACAATTAATTATAGAAAGAGAAGAAGCTAAGCTGAGCTGAGCTTTTAGACCGCAGTGACGCTGCTGATGTCTCAGAATAAAAAGAGACAGACACCGTCAGAGTTGAATGAAACATCAACACCAAAAAGGAGGATTATAAGAAGCATTTGAAAGACAGCATACGATAATCTTAAATTGGTTTGGGTGAACATTTTGACTTCTAGCATCATAACAACCTAAAGCATTTCTGGTAAAGTAATTCATCCAAAACCTGACTAGCCTGCACAAAGCCCAGACTTGACGGTGAAATAGAAGCAGCTTTAATTTGGATTTGAACCCACAACAATTGTTGTCACGCCAAGGCTGTATATTTAGCTCTTCTTCTGTATGTTGCTGGCCGTGTGTAACTGTGTGACGCCTGTATCAGGTTTGGTGAGAGAGCAGCTGCGATACTGATGAGCTCCTCCATTCAGAATCCAGTGCAGCTGCCTGCAGACGCAGACGCAGACAAAGCATTCAGGTCTGTTACAACAATCTCTGCTAGGCCGAAGAGAGACTGGCTTGGAATTTAAACAGGCTACAATTCAGACCATGGATTATTAACCAGTTTTGGTGTCATCTGAGAACTAACTTTAGACAAGCTAAAATTCACACTAAGTTATTTAGCAAAAAATGATTTTGTTTGACAAATAAAAACTCTGTATTTGACTAGAAAAATGCTATTTCTGACAATCAAGGACTCATCCATAATTTCAGTAGCATATTTGCTTATTAGTTTGTATTTTAATAATATTAATTATCAATAAAATCAATCACGCTTTTTCATAAAATTCAGGAATTTTCGACTAGTTGAATTAAAACACTCAAATTGCAGGAAACTAATAATATAGTAATATATTTTCCTATTATTTAAATATTATAAAATAATTAATTTTATTAATTTTAATTTATTTCCCAAAAAAAACATCATTCATAAAGATAAAAAAATTCAATTATAAACATTTAAAATGTACTTTAATGTATACATTTAAATGTTTTGAGTGCTTTTCATTCTTCAGGTTTCAAAGACATGCTGATGCAATCTTCACCAACAGCTACCGCAAAGTGCTCGGCCAAATATCTGCACGGAAGTTTCTTCAGACAGTCATGGGTAAAAGACTTGGGTACGTTTGCCCTTTTAGGGGTTTCATATAGAAATGGACTACACACACTAAACATTCAGTTTTGAGATGGAAAATGAACCTTAAGTTTATTGGGATTGAAATGGTAGTACAACAATATAACAGTAAACCACAAACAATTGGAATTATCTTGATTTAACAAGTAAATTAATCAATGCATTTTTCCTTCAGAGCGGAAACTCAGCACTATGTTCAACGTCAGTCCAGCCTGTAGAAGAAAACCTCCAGGAAAAGACAATGACATCATCTGGAATGACTTGAATTGTAAATTAATTTCAACAAATTTTGATTAAATACATATTACAAAAACGAACGTTGTCATGATTACGGTTTCTTCAAAGTTAAATTATAAACCAAAAAAAAGGTGTTGATGCACAGAAAGACATCTAGTTGTTATATTGGCCTCTGTCATGAGTTTAGTAGTCCTTCTCGGATTCAGACAAGACCCAACATTTGTGCATAGGAAGATCAGTGCCGTCTCATTGTTGGAACATGGCCATGGTGTCCGTTTGTTTGGAGATCAAAGCAACGTTTCAGATAGCTGCCACTAGTGTCACTATAATAAAACATCAAGCGGACTCACAGATGCCCAACGTTTTTGGTTACTTGCGTAATTACCTGAGGTTACCAGAGGTTTTATTTAGCCAAATGTAACACTTTGCAACGTTTAAACCTTGAGGAACAAGGGACAAATGAAAAAAACATTTTTAGTTTCATCATTAGCCAAAACAAGCATTTCTTGAAAAAAGAAAAACAGTTCATGAAAATATCACAGATCTAAAATAAAAAAAGTTTCAATTAAGTTTCAAGAAATTTAAAATGTCTCGAAGCACATTATTGAAAACAAAAATGACAAGCAAATGAAACTTTTCAATAAAAGAAACGACAAACATCATTTTAAAGTGGCTTTGTTTTATTGAATGAACCATTGTGTCATGACGACTGGTAAAGTTTGAATGTGAAACAAGCCTTGTTGTTCAGTACAAAAATTGGAGAAATTAAATTTACATTCACGTGCAATTAAGCCCCCCCCCCACAAAAAA